>VDFB02124604.1:0-16112 GCA_007258455.2 Sequoia sempervirens | reverse complement strand
TGTTTCATTGTGTATTATGTGATTGAATAATCTATACTTAATCTTTAAAGTAAATTAATTAATTAAATGGGAATCCTTATGAAGAAATTTTAAATAAATTTAAAATTTAAAATAATAATATAATATAAAGTTAGTAATAAGTAATTAGGTTTAAAATTGTTTAGATAAAAGTTATGTTTTAAATTATATTTTAATATTTGACAATTTATCATTTTGGGAGGATAATTGTTTAATTATGAAAATAAGGAGATTTTTCTTATGAAATTAGAAGATAAGTTTGAAACTGTTGTGAAACAAAATGAAAATAGAAAAAAGATAAAAAGAAAGCCATGCAAGGCTTCAAATGAAATTTTGATTGGAAAACTTGTCAAAATTGGAGAAATAATTATTTTAATAGTGAAATAAAAGAGATAAGACGATAAGATTTGTGAACTAAGTGGAAAGTTAGAAAAAGATGGAGAAAAGATAAAAGCGTGTGTATGCACGACTTCGAACGACTTGTCAAATGGGAAACTTGCTATAATTTTTGATTTTTTGTTTTTGAAACCATCCTTATATTTCCTAGTAGGATGAGATTCTAGGGGGGACTCATGGTGGGGTCGGATTTGGTCTTTAGTAGGGGATTATACTTTCCTATGCTACGCAAAAATTGTAGGAGCTTCTTCGGTCGAGACACGTCCCTGTGTGAGTATGTCCCAAGGAAAATAAAAAGGTCAATAATTCAACCCTTGCATATCTTCAAATTGATTATAGTAAAGCAAATTCGATGATTACACATTTAGTGGATTGTCCCTGTATCTATGATATGTTAGAAATTGATACTACGACATTGCTTGCAAATTAACACTACCTAGAATACTTCATTCGATGCATGCTATGTTTCCTCTATTCCTGACTGTTGCCTTGTATGCTGAACACCCGATGCTTGCATCACGCTCCTACTCCTCTAAGTTTATGCTCAAAATTGAATCTTTTTGAAGTTAGTCGACATCCACTAGTGAGGACATCTCCGCTTCTGCTTTAATATCTATTAAGGGTCTCAATTTCCTAATGATGGCTTAATTTTGTATTTGATGGCTTGCTATAGGGTTTAGGCTACCGGTTGAGGGTTGCTGTGAAATGTTCCTTCCCTGCGCCATTCATGTAACTCTATGCATTAAGATTAATATCGTCGGCATAGTTTATGACAATTGCCTAACATCGTGCTTCAGGTGAAATGCCTTTGTAATCAAGTTTTGTGTTGCGCTTGATATCTTACAGATGATGATTGCCAGTTCTAAGCACTTGGTCAGAGTTCATCTCATGTGCTTTTCATTTGATCAATGAATCCTTGGGTGAAAATTTGTCTTGGATCCTCATAGGAATAAATTTCTTTTAAGAGCGGCCAAGCATTAGACCCTAAGCTACTGTTGTTGCTGTTGGATGTCCTATGGTATCCGGGTGGTCGTGCATTGTTTGTTCCTTGAATTCCATACATGCTGGGTGCCAGGCATTCGATTAATTACTCTCTTGCGCCTCCTTTCTACATTTTGCAGTGCGTATTGCTTCAATATATCTAAAGAATTCCAACAGACCCATTCAGACCACCTTTGCAATCTTTCCATGAAATGAAATGAAATTTCGAGGCCACACTTGAAACAGTTCATATACTCTATCCGCAAAGCTTCCTGTTTCTGCCACGCATGGGAAGGCATTTAAAGGTGTCTGTGGATTCATTAATTTATTGACTACATATGCTTATGGCGCCTAGCATATGATCTTTTGTTCCAGCGACTTGATCCCTCTATTCTTTCACTGTTGTATAGCCTCTGGTTGTTAGATCGTAGAATTCTTTATTCTGTTGACAACAGTTGGTGTGTTAATTTGCTACGCTTTCAAAATTTGTATTTATTTGCTAGCTCTTGAGTTATTTGGTTTGGGGAGACTACCATGGCATCAATGTGTAGTTGGAATGCCTTCTTCCATCCTTTTGATTTGGGCGAACCGGATAGAGGAGGTGATATTTGATTTTACCTTGTTTTCTTTTAATGAGTATGCATGTCTGTTTGGTGTCTCTCCTGTAGGGTCAATAGATTGTTTTATAGTCAGCACATTGCGTGTTTTATCCTCCATGCTTTGAATACCATTTGGTTTCGAGATGTCGCTCCAAGATATGCGATGGAGGAAGAGGTAAGACTTAGCAAACCCTAGGAGGGTACAAATTCTGTAATAATATGAGCTGCCTGCTTAATCTATATTATACATATACAATTAGCTTAATATTATAGGAATATATTTATGTATTTATGTAGGTAATTATATATGTAGCTGCTTTTATAATGCCTTCATTGTGCTAAAGGAAACAATGGGTAATTGAGGGTTAAATATTTATCATACCGTATAAACATCTGTATATGTTAAAATTTAAATATTTAAAACATGCATAGATATATATGTATGTAAGATTATAATTAATATATTCATAATCATATAATTCTTTATATATATATATATATATATATATATATCTTATTTTGAGGTTATGATTAGAGGATGAATTATTATGTAGATGTTACCTTTTTGAATCTTTTCTATTAAAGGATTTGATATTAGGAATAGAGATAGAAAGTAACCAATTGCTAAAATGAACCTTCTTGTAATTTTCTTGAGACTTATAATATATTTATGTTTCAGTGAAACTAATAAGGTGATTTTAATTATTCTTGAAGTTTATTGCTTTAGATTTGTTGTGTTAGTAATAGTGTTATGTTGTTAGGGTTATTTTTTGAGATCGTTATTAAAGATTATGGTCTCTTAATTCAAGTAAGCTGTTAAAGGTGAGAGGTAGGTTGTTAACTTAGATACTTGTAATTTAATGAATAGATGACTTAGTAGTTCTAAAATGTGGAGGGGATGTATTTATTTGATATTGTGAGGTTGTTAGGAGAAGTGAATTTCATGGTTGTGATTGCATGTTCATGTTGAATTCATGGATGATTTTGATGGTCCTATCCTGACGTGACTTCCTCTTGAGTTGATTTTTGTTTTGAGGAGTCTTTTCTTTTGTTGAAGTTCTATGTTGGAACCATGTGGCTTCATTTTACCCTCATTCTTGGGTTCTTTTTCGGGTAGCCAATCTTCTTGGACTTCTAGAGGCATTGTGGTAAGCTATGTTGTTAGGATTTCATTGAATTCGTTTTGCCAAAATTTTGATTGTACTTGTGATTTTGATTTTATGAGTGGGTTGTGACTTGAGTCTACATATGGGTTGTACCATTTTTATGGGTGTTGATTCATATGATTTTGGTGAGATGGTTTTTCCTTGTGAATGTTCCATTTTTGGTTTGGTGTTCTTGTTGGTACAACCCCTTTCTATTAGATTTTATGTTTTAGGTTTCTAGGGAGAGTGGCTCTATGTGGGCGTCGATGGACAAAGGGGCTGTTAGGATAACCCATGTTAGAGTTAGAGTAATAAGTGATAACCTAATTAATTAATTAGGGGGTGGGTAGTAAAACATTAATAAGATAATTATGGATTCCTTGTTCGCCTATTAGGGATTTCATAGACTAAAGGTGGGTCGAGAAGGCTGTGGTTGGCATGATCGTTGCCTCGTCTTCATGAGAGGTTAACGGTTCCACATGAGTCACCCTATGGAGCGGTGCCTTAAGATAGGCAATCAAGATAACCATAGATGGAGGTGGCACCTTGTGATAGGTTGTCTGGATAATCCATGTAAGGTCATGCGATGACACTCTCCTCTAGCATTCCTTTTGAGTTGTTTATTGAAATCCTTTGGAAGTGGTCTATTGATATGTTTTGACGATTTATTGTTGTTATGTTCGAAAGTGATTTAGTGATTGATTCCTTTGGAAGTTAATTTAATGTTGTTATCTTGGAAGTGATTTATTGATGATATGCTATATGATTTATGATTTCTTGTTGTTGTTATGAAGAGATTTAGTGTTGTTAAGTTATATGAATTTCCATTGCGGTTATAGAGCATTCTCTTGTTATATGCTTTATTGTTGCTATGTTATGGGAATAGTTATTGCTGTTATGTTGGAAGTGATTTACAGATGTTTCCTTTTATGACCTTAGATGTTATGTTTTGAGGTGGATTATTGATGTTGTGGTTATCTTTGTATTATTGATTGCTCTTGTATGATGTTAAGTCTTGTTGTTTTCTCTATGCATGATCTGGGTCGAGGATTCCTTCTTGTCAGCTCCCTAGCATGGGGGGTGGGTCTTCGGACCCACATGGTTAGGTGGAATGTGCTAAGCACCCCATTGGGTCCCCAGCCGAGGATCCAGAGGTGTGGATTGATGTCATTTGTGGTGACTCCAGAATTGTATCCATCTTGGAGCCAGTTGTGATACTTTATACTTATCTCTTTAGTTGTTTCATGCTTCCACTCATGTGAGGAACGCTTTGTATCATTGTAACTCTTGAACATTGTAATGAAATGTAATGATTAACCTTGTGCGGCTTTTGATCCATGGAAATTGTCATTCGATATGTTGTATCTATGGAAACATGTCCCTTGAGTTTATATGATGATAAAGAGTTTATCATTATGAGTTTTGAGTTAATCATGTATATGATGTATATACGTACGTGGATGGTTTCTTAATAATGTTTTGGCATGTATGTGACTACATTTGTAAATTTTTACTTTGTTATGGATTATTTCTTTGGCTTTCATTCCTTATCGTTGTTGTATGGATCTAAGTTTCATAATGACTCCTCGTGTACCCCAAGGGATGTCAGTATTAATGGATTTTTTTAATTAAGTTTCATGACTCATGACTTAATGTGCATCTTATGTATGTTTAGATTTACTTTAAAAAAAAATAATGTGGTAATTATTGTTTAGTTGTCCTTTGGGGTTCACACGATGGGGCGTTACAACATTTTTGGATACATATAACATGAAAAATGAAATAACCACCTTTCCTCTAAGTGGCAAGACCAAGTGAAAAGCATAGAAGAACACAAAATGGGATGTTTAAATTAAAAATATAAATACATATAAATCAGATGAAATCACAATATGTATTACATTATTTATTACCCCCATTAAGGCCTTTTTCTTTGATGTCATGATATATAAATCAAGTATGATCCATGAATGTTTATTTATGAATAAATAATTCATTTAATTCAATTGAGTACTTAAAAAATAGGTGCACTAGTGAGCCTCTCCTTGCGAATTTAAAAGGATCTCTCACATTAATTAGACTAAAAGAAAATTTCCCTTTTCGTCAACGAAAATTTATAAAATGAGCTAAGGAATCCATTTAGTAATTTGAAATAAAGATTAGGAAATTCTAGTATCACATCTTTCACAAAACACCCCAATTCACATTTTAGAAAAAAAGGACCCCCTTTTCTTCTTTTAAGCCAATTTGTAATTGTTAGCTTTTTCTCTCAATTCAAGCTAAAATCTCTAAAATTCTCCATTTTTAAGCTTAGATTTCTCCTTGGTCAAATGAAGGGTAAAAATTTATCCTAAGCCAATTTTGGGAATTCATTCAAAAAGGTTAAGAAAAGAAAGAGCTCATCTTGTGAACTTTATCATTTCAAGTGGATATGAATTCTAGATTAAAAATCCCACAATAGCTAATAAGGAAGTTCATGAGAAATTTAGAAAAACCATTTTAAAACTTTGCAAATCAACTTGTGTAAATCCAGCCTCTAATTGGATCTTTTGAACCAAATATTGACCCTTATTTTTATGCAAATCTAGATGAAATTCTTGTAAGAAGTAAACCTTTTCAAAAAGAGAACAAGAAAATATTTGCATAATAAATTTTATGGGAATTCATATTCTAACCAAATATTTTTTATTTATACATTCTCAATAGAACCTATCCACATTTAGATAGGAATCACGAAAAATCTATATGAAGATGATTTGTTGCCCAACATTAAATAAAATTTGATATGATGAAAGACTATTGAAAACCCAATTTTCCCAACCTAGTTTCAACCACATGTAGTAATTTGAAGACTTTGTATCCACATGAATCATTGCAAATAAGATTAAAATATTAAATTTGTGGATTTTAAAAGTGCTTCTACATATTTTTGCAAGCATAATATCCACATGTATTTGACCTATATCTTCTTGTAAATCTAGTCAAACCCTAAAATTCAATGAATTTAAAAAATCAACTTCAAACCAAATATTTTATAAGTTAATTAGGTATATCTTATAAACTATCTCAACTACATATACAATATTTCAAAAGGGACAAAGACATGGCATACAATTGCACTTGTGAAGGAACTAGTGACATATCTACCACCTTAGATAATAAACACATGATATAAGTATAAATATAAACTCATTGATATAAAAATTCAAGTCATTAAATCAAAATTCATAAGAAAAAAAGAAAAGAAAAGAGGAACTTGTGACCATAGCAGAAATCACTTTTTGAAAAAAGGATTTTGATCAAAGCACCAAAAGGAAAAACTATGATTATCAAGGTTTCAAACAACAGGTAAGTTCCCTAAATACTATAATTTTATTTCCTCATTTTCTAAAATAAGGAAAATAAAGTAAATGATATACAAAAAAGACCAAAACCAAACTAGAAATAGTAGTGCATCAACCACATGATAAATTCCACAATATAGGAATTCTCTAGGAGCCCGTAAGAACAATATATAATCTAATTTCAAATAAAATACTCCCACACAATATGACAATATGTCCATGATATTTTTATATAAGATTTGAAAGCACTATTTTTCTAGGTTAAAAACTCTAATTTCCTCAAAATTAGAAATTAACTTGATCCCAACCCGTGGTTGTTGGAATTATTGATCTCTTAAGCTAAAAACATGAAGTATGGTTGTTGGAAAGAGGAAAAGGGGGACTATAGTCCAAATATTCCTACCCTAATGTCCATTATGTAGTCTTTTTATACCCTAGAGGGTATAGTGAGAGAAAATAGTAGTTACAAAAGGGAAAAATATATCAAAATACATTCCATATATTACATTAAGAAGAATCACATTCATTTATAACACATATTAATCCTTATATCTCAATATATTCTTTCATATATTAGTTACGAAGGTAGGTCTTAGTCTTAGCTTTGTATCTACCATTCTCTTCTCTTTTATCTCACATGCATTCTTATATCTATTACTTACATATATTTATATAGTATATCTTAGATAAACATGACCCTCAAATAGCACCTCTTGCTTAGTCTCCTATGTCAACCTCAGGTTCCACAAGTTCTATGTGGTAGCTTGTGGTAGGTTTTGGTGCTACCCCATGACCCTGCTAATATCATCCCCCCTTTAAAATGATGTCTTCTCCTCAAGACATCATTTTTAGTTATTGGGAAGAATATGTTTATAGATAACCTTTATATGTGTGAGTGTAGTGTCCCATTGTTGCTTTGCTTGTTACAATAGGACTTTGATGTATTCTTAGGTGTTGATCCCTTACCTTCTACTATTAGCACCTACACTTAATAATTTAATTTTCCTTTATTAACATTTTCAGGCATCGAGGACTAGGGATCCCGTATACCCCTTTCTTATAGTGTGAGTTCTCTCTATTAAGATCCCACCTCATTAGATATTAGAGATCGAAGATCCCCTTTACCACTTGCTCGCAATGAGAATTCCTTAAGGATGCATTTATGCTTGATTGGGTGTCGGGGATTGAGGATCCCTTCTACCTCATACATTATTGATATTGTTATTGTTAAAATAGTATCCTCAACTTGCGAAGTCCAAAAGGATATAAGTGGCCAAGGTTCAAAGTTTCACTTTACCTCTTCCTAACAAGTTTGCAACCCAACAATTTCATTCAATCAAGTAACACTTCTCAAACAAAGGAAAAAATCAAAAACTCTTGTTTATGGACATCAAGAATTTGGGTTCCATCATACCTCCTACCTCAATAAGGAAACGTATAATTGGTATGCCCAACACTTGAAGTGTGAAAGGGTATCTTATTTTTAAAGTGGGAATTTTAGTGTGTTTTGCAAGTCATTGGGGGTCGGGGATCAAGAATACCTCTTACTTTTTTCACCTCAATAAGAAAGGTGGTAAAGGGTATCTCCAATGATCAAAGTCTAAAGGTTATGATGAAATTTTCATTAAGTCATGAAGGAAGAGTCAGGAGCAGTGGTCGGAGTTTCAACTTATATCATTTGAATGTTCTTACGATATTGGGTAAGGGGAACTCGCAAATCCCAAAGCTCGAAATGTGTTTTCAATGTTGAAAGTGTTAAGGCATAAAATGAATGGAGACCTAGGGAGGTCCAAATTTTGATGTCCGAAAGGTAATTTTGGAAACCATCAAGCCTTAGTCAAATTTTGGGTGCTTTTTCAGGGATTGGGGATCAGGGGTACCACTTACCACTTTCACCCCTATAAGAAAGTGGTAAGAGACATCACCGATACCTGTGGCCTAAAAATCTTAGTGATTTTATTGAGCTACCAAGACATGGATAGGGGTCGAAGGTCAGAGTTTCATCTTACATGCTTTAGATGTTTCTGTGCATTAAGAGAGACTAGTGACATTCGAAACCTATGGTTCGATGTCTGTCGATGATGGCACAAAAAAATCAAAATATGTACCAAAAGAAAATTGATTCAACTAGGAAACAAAACCCAAAAAGGGAAAGAATGAAAAGGGAAAGACAAAAACCGAAAAAACATAGAAGAATGCCCAAAATCAAATTGAGAAAATTAAAAAAGAAAAGAAAAAGAAAAGGGAAACAAAGCAAGAAAAGTAAACAAAAACCAAACTTACTCATGTGTACTAGAGAAGAAATCAAACTAGGAAATCACAAAGGAAATGGCTTAAATTTACCAACCTAATAACATGTGAAAGAAAGTAGGAGAGAAAACACAAACATACATAGCCACAAGCATGACACAAACTAGGAAACCACAAATGCATGCAACCATGAGCATGACACAAAATAGGAAACCACAAACACACACAACCAAGAGCATGATACAAAAAACATGAGATCACATGGACACTGACAAAAACCAACAATAAATGAGAATGGAAAAGAAGTTGCAAAGTGTTGGAATGCAAGATAAGTTTCAGAGTGTTGGAATGCAAATCACAGGATGAGTAATTAAAAAATGATTAAAATCCCAACATAAAAGACCCCTCAAGTTGTTACATTAACTTCATACCAACCTAGGTGTACAAGCATTAAATCTTGGTGGCTCTTCATTAAGTTCAAATATTTGCATATCCATGTATCAAGACTTGATGTGATGTGCACAAAATATGAGGTGTTATCATTGTACTTTGTAAATTGAAGCATATTGAAAGGGAAAACTTTGACCCATGAGGCCCAAAAAAAGGAAAGACAAATAAAAAATTAAATGGTGAAGAGGGAAAGGTCGAGGGTTGGAGCCGACAAGGAAGGCATACCCTTCCTTGGAAGCCTGACATCCAAACCTAGAAAACAAAAAAACAAAAAACAAAGAAAATAAAAAAAAGGAAAGAAGGAAGAAAAAAGGAAAAAAAGGAAGAAATGGAAACAAGGACATACAAAAGAAAAAAGAGGGTCCTCATTTTTCCAAGAGAAAATAAATAAATAGCAACCAAAAAATGAAATGCTTAAAAATAATTTTGATCCTCAAAGATTTTTAGACATGCTTAAAACCAAAGATATCACAAACTCAAGATTAACCAAAAGAGTCAAAAGGTATCCAAGTATTTGACCAATTCACCCTTCACAATAATTTTCATGAATCTCAAAGCAAATGAATATGATTTATCCCTTCAGAAAGAAAGTATCTGTAAAATATGATAACCAACAAAACAATTCAATTTATTTGATCTTTCCTTTCTCCCAACTGTTTTATTATAGTTTCTTCTCTTTTTTTTATTAGTTGGTGTGACCTGGGCATAGATCCGCTACCAGCCAAACATCCATAGTCTCAATGGAGATACCTCCATTTTCCTCAAACATAGCTCTACTGTCAGCTAGGCATCCATAGCCCTGGTAGAGGTTATTTAAATCACCCTTTTTTATTAATCCACTCTCTTTATTTTCTTTTGATTTCCAATATATCACCTAGTGTTGGGTTGGGAATCACAATGGTCACTAAGAAAGAAAAAACCCTTTGATTTTCTTGAATCCATAGATCACTATCTTCCACTTCTACTTCCAAACCCAATTCTTTAATGTTTGTAGGTGTTGAGATCCAAGTAACTAAATTTTGAGAGTGGTTGGCCTTATACACCAAATAAATTGAGACTCCCAAACTTAAAAATAGATTAGTAAACTTTTAACTTAAACAAGGAAAATATTTGAAAATGGGAATACCTCAATTATCTCTAAGATGGTTGATACTCAGGCTTTTACACTCACGAGAACCCATAAGAAAAGAAAAGAAAAAAGAACAAGAACAAACATAGAAACAAGAAAAAGAAAACCCAAAAAGAATAAAAGAAAGAACACAACAAAACCTACCCTAATAATATACATGGAGAAATATCCCTTGTTCTCAGGACCTAAAATAGTGTTTGAGAAATTATCCATTAATAGGCAGTGGAACAAGTTCCCCAGTCACTGCACTGATCCTAAAGCGTTGTCCCATATAATATCAAAAATTTGGTAAGGGATTGCCCAAACTTTATCAAACTTTGAATGGATCCCTTTCTTTTCTTTTGATTTATCCCATAGTAAAACAAGATCCAAGATTCAAAATGATTTTATTTTTTCTCTTTTGTCAAACCAACATGTGATTATAGTTTGTTGTTTCGACACATGTTCAAGTGCAACTGTAATTTTTTACTCCAACTCCAACAAATTCATCAACCTAACTCGTATTTTTTCATTTGTTTCTAGATAACTTTGCATGAATTTCAAGGTTGGGATTCTAACGTTCATTGGGAAAAAAAGATCTAGACCATAGAGTAATTGATAAGGGGAAGTCCTTGGAGATGCTTTTATTCTAGTTTGGTTATCCCACAACACAAACTTAATGCAGGAATGCTAATATTTTGGGTTTTTATCCAATAGTTTCTTTATTGTCCCTATTAAGTTTTTGTTCATAGATTCAACCACTCCATTACCCTGGGGGTAATATTTTGATGAAAATTTAACAATAACACCATTTTGAAATGCCCATTGCATTAACTATAATGAAGAAAGGAAGGACCATTATCACATACCAATGTGAAGGGTATTCCAAACCTAGTCATGATTTGATCTTCATGAAATCTGATAATAACATCAATATTACTTTGCCTACAAGAAATCACTTTAGACCATCTTGTGCAATAGTTAGTTGCTACCAAAATAATTTTTTCCTATGGAAGAATGAGGATGTATTATTCTAATAAAATAAAGGCTCCACTGGGTGAAAGTACATACCTCATATACAGGTTGCAACGACATAGACACATTTATTTCTCTATTGGCTCCTATTTGGCACATGTGACAAATATTGACATGATAGAAGGTGTCTTTGAACAAAGTGGGCCAATAATATCCTACCCGTGGTATCTAATGGGTAGTTGCTTCACCTAAACCATGACCTATGCCTATCTTATTGTGAAACTCTGCTAAAACAAAGGTAGTAGCTCCTTTTTCCAAGCATCTAAGATTTATATACCTTCATAATTCCTTATCTACAAGACCCCACCTTTCACCATATAAGCTTGACTCTTTTAATCTTCAATGCTTACCTCTAGGCTACACTCATGCCTTCTAGACATTTATTCTATACCAAGTACCAAACAATGTCTCTATACCACTCATTGGAAGTGATGTCTCATTGAGTATATTGTTGGCACACCAATTATTGATATGGACCTGCTAGGGTCTTTGAGAGTCCTTGAACTCTCACTAGTTTCATAGGCTAGATGCCCATATCAAACTCTTGTAGTATCACCATCCATTTTTTGTGGTGTTCCCTAAGCTCATTCTACGTCAACATAGACTTGATCACAACATTAGGAGCTATTGCTATCACTTTCTTCCTCAAGACATAGTGCCTAAATTTCTTAACTTTGAATAGAGAAAAGGATTGTTTATCAAAATTAGGATATATTATTTCAACATTTTTGAAGGGAGTGCTCATGAATGCGATTGGATTTTTCATCTCCTTCTTCTCCCTTTTGTGTAAGAACACCTACGTAAGAATGACTAGAAGAGAGTATAGATATGGAATAGCTTGGAGTAGTTTGGGCTAGCCAATATAGGTGCACTAGTGATAAACTCTTTAATTTCCTAAAAGGATTTCTTGGCCTCAGCTTTCCACTCAATTTTAGCATCCTTCTTGAGCATATCATTCAATGGGAAAATTATTTCCGCGAACCCACTGATATTTTTTTTGAAAAACTTAATCCTTCTAACAAATTTTTTTAATTCTTTCTTGTTGTTTGGGAGTGACAACTTCATGATAGATTCAATCCTCTTTGGATCTCTTGAAATTCCTTTTTTTAGATTATGTGACCAAGAAGCTTTCCTTCCATCACACTGAAGGGTATGTACATGATCATGATGTTAAAGTGGCAATATTATATGGGTATTTGTAGGTGTAGGTGACGACTTTTTTTACCCAAATTGATGAAGCGAAAAGGTTTTTGAGATGAGATTCGGCTTTCCTGTCTAAATTATACTTTAATTTGAATTTAATAAATAATTATTATTCATTTTTCTATTAGAATTACGACTAAAGTCGATTGATAGGTGATTGAAAAAATCTATAAATTTTAAATGGTATTACATTTTTTTGAATCGAGAAACACATGTATCATTCTGTGCTTCACATACTATAGGATTAAAATAAAAAATAAATTTCATGAATTTTTGACCAAGTTAAGGTTGTCAGACATACAAGTTTTTATATTTTTTAAAAGTTGTAATAAAAAATTCATAATTAATTATTTACTTGGAAACAAATTACAAAAAAATGTGCATCACATCTGGACATGAGACCTCTACTTATATATAAAATATTATAAAAAAATATTATCATTTTATTATGGTTAGGGTGGTCAGACAGACACCTACTTCTTATTGTTTCCCTGAAATTTAAGTACTAATGCATTGAAATTTCAAATTTTCACCAAATAGATTTTATTTAGTTTAAAATAAACCTAGTAGTTTAGAAACTACATTCAATTTTCTACAGATTCTATTTTTACATATTTTTGAAATAATATAGATAACTTATTCAAATTTTTACATCAAGTTGCCTAACACTGATTTTTTTTGAATTTTTTGCCACTTAGGGGCCTGTTTTTTCCATGATGATCCTGCACATACCCTGAAGATGCATTTCTTAGGATTCAAAGAGATTCTAGAATCTTTACAATGCTACAACATCTTACACAAATCAACCACATGGTAAAATCTTTTATTAGAAAATATCATCAAGTCATTCATATAAATAATGATACACTTCCCAATTAGCCCTTTAGAAACTATATCCATTTGCCCTTTGAAAAGTGGCTCTGACATTGATGAGCCCAAATGGCATTCTCCTATATGCAAAGGTCCCTCACTTTTTAGTGAAAATATTCTTTAACCTATCCTCTTCTCTAACCATCACTTGATTGTGTCTTGAGTACCCATCTAAGAAGGACATCATTTGGGACCCATTAACTATCTACAAAACTTTGTCAAGTGAAGGCAATAAATAGTTGTTCTTCTCAAAAGCTCAATTGAGATTTTGAAAATCCATACATAACCAAATTTCTCCATTTTTCTTTTACACCGACACTAGGTTGGCCACCTAGGTGGAGTCTCACACTAGATAGATGATCTTGGCACTCAACAACTTTTGAAATTCTTTTTGAATTAAGGGTTCTAGTAATGCATTAGTTGGTCACTACCTCTACTTGAATGGATTTGCATCTTTACATAGAGGGATAGTGTGCGTGATTATTGAGGTATATCATAGGTCTTTAGATCTTCATATCTCCAAGCAATTACCTCCCTATAATTTTTCAAGGATTTTATTATTTCATCCCTTTCTTTTGAGGTACAAATCTGTCCAATAAAAACTTCTCTTTTATTAAGCTCACCCCTTAAATTGTGGATATCACTTTTACTCCTGCTTGAGTCAGTGGTGGCCTTCTGAATCTTGGTGATATTATCAAGATCAAATATCCTTTCCAACACTACCATGCCTTTGGGGATAGTGTTGGTCTTCAAGTTAATGATTTTTCCCCCACTATCTCAAATGGATCCCTATCACATTCGTCAATAATCTAAGAAGTGAAGATCCTGAAGCTGGTGATGAATTTGAGGATATGCTGACCATCCTTAAACACCTAAAAAATAGTGATATTATCTAGAATTGATGGTATGGGGACCATCTCTACTAAAAATAATTTAAGGTGGGAACTGATCATTAGCTTCAAGGAACTTTTTGAAGTAGCGAGGGCATGTACAATATAATTCTTCTATCTAGGGATTGACTTTAAGTTAAAGGCTTCAAAATATTCAATCAGATCCCATACCCTATTCTAATAGAAATCCAATATTTTATCATGATAGGAATACTGGATTCTTACCTACCTTACAATAAGTTGAGAATCCCCTTCTACGAACACTTTCTTGACCTTCTTTTGATGGGCCACTAACAAATCCTTGATCAAAGCTCCATATGCTGTGACATTATTGGTGCATGTGAACTGCAATCTGAAAGCACTCAGAAAAGATTTCCCTTGTGGGCTAACCAAATCAATCCCAACACCATTCCCCTACTTGCACTTAGATCCATCGAATATAAGCTTCCACATCATTTGTTTCTCTGGGATTGATGCAACTTATACTTAAATGTTTATTTCATCTATAGTTTTATTGACTAAGAAAGACAAATGCAAAGAAAAAAGAAACAAATATAAAATACATTCAAAAAACTCATCATTCACATTTAGTGCTCACCAAATAGATTGCATTGGGAAATACCAACCCTTTGGGTTGGATTTTACTTGGGTATCCAAATCAAAGGGCTAGATGACCATTTCATTCCAAGGATGTGTATTTCTAAAACGGTGATAAAATTTCACACATTTTTGGTCATTCTCTCCATCAGGTTTGCATATGTTTCAATGCAAGTTTATAAAAATAGAGTGATTACGTTAGGCTCTCTCTTATATATCTAAACATATAATTTTTTTAATGTTTTGATTATGTTAAAGTTTTCATCTATAACTTCTCTTATTAGTGCCTCCATTTTTTGTCAAAAACCAACATGTGCTAGTTTGGTTATAGATTTTTACTCGTTCATTGAATTTTGAAAAAAATTACATTTTTAAAAACTAGACTCCAATCTACCTGTAATGAAAAAAAATGATTTTTGATTAGTTTTCAAAAAATTTAGGGGGGAGTATGCTCAAATTTCAGAATTTTAGAATGTGTTCACTTCAAAAATTAGTAAAATATTATATATTCATTAAAAAATTCACTGAAAAAATCAGCATAAACTACATGTTGTTAGCTAACTTATCACTTTTACAATTTTTGAAATTCTAAAAGAAATTAACTTTTTAGGGAGGCCACAATAGATTTTATGTTGTTTCTTTTAAAAAGAGGGCCACTTTTGGTGGCCACCCTTTTTCAAACTCTTAATTTTCATTATTTTCAAAAAAATTAGTAGCTTAAAAAGTAGATTTGGAGCACTACAACTCTTGTTCTTGTTGCATCTTCAAATTTTGAGTGTAACTATCTTCATTTTCTCATGAACGTTAGAATTTATTGATTTTAGAAAAGAAGTGGCATCTTAAGAGCCATATTTGTGTCACAACTTGGTGCACATACCCATATATACATGAAATCACATTAACACACTTCTATGTCGGTCAGGGATCTGCAAACAACTAGGATGACATAAGGTGAACCTAAAAATTAAAATTACATGAAATGTATAACACATTAGTCCAAAATAAAAAAAATTTGCTGCCAAAATAGCATGATATTGTGTGGTACTACAAGGACCTTAAGCAAGTCCCATCTTAACACCACATGCAAGATTTGAATTCCACAGACTACTAGTCATTACTACACACACCTTGAACTCCAACTAGTTGATAGACAGATATAGAGAACCTTATGTTATCTCAAACTTTTTGTATGTTGAACATATCCCCCAGAAACTCTAGAATATGAT
>VDFB02124603.1:40840-156856 GCA_007258455.2 Sequoia sempervirens | reverse complement strand
TTCTTCAGGGGTGGAAGAACCAAGCCTACCAATCCATTTGTGTTGGAATAAGGCTTGCCTTCCCAAAGCAGGCATTTTTACCTGGGCGGCAGCGCAAGGACGGGTTCTCACAGGAGATAGATTTGCTAAATTGGGATACTATGGTCCATCTAGATGTCCTTTATGTCAAGAAGCAGAAGAGACTGTTAATCATTTGTTTTTGAATTGCCAATTTTCACAAGGAATTTGGAGGTGGTTATGTTCAAAACTTCAATGGAAAACAGCTCTTCCTAATAAACTGATAGATTTGCTAAAGGCATGGCCATCTCCATTAAAGAATTCAATTTTTGGGGATTTATGGGTGTCAAACCTGTCGATTGTTTTATGGGAAGTAAGGAAGGAGCGAAATAGGCACATCTTTTAGGACAAGGAGTTATCAATCCTCAGGCTGCAGTGCAAAATTGAGGATTGCATAGTGGAACTCTTTAATGCTAGATTGGAAGAGTTGAATCCATAAAAAGGCAATTTCTTAGCTTGGGACTCTTGGATTTTAAAGCATTGGTTTGGAATAAAAGCCCCTACTTGTGGGGGTTCTGGTGGTGCAGCATCTTTGGAAGAGCATAGCAAGGTGGTTTGGTCTCCTCCCGATCCAGGTTGGGTAAAATTGAACTTCGACAGGGCCTCTAAAGGAAATCCTGGTCCCTCTAGGGCGGGATGTATTGTAAGAGATTGCAAAGGATTGGTCTTGGGGAAATTAGCGAAGTCTCTCCCAGAAGGTACGAATAATGTTGCAGAATTTCAAGCCCTTCTTCTTGGTCTAGATCTTTGTAAGGAATTGGGGGTGAGGAGAGTAATAATTGAAGGGGATTCCACTCTTGTGAGCAACGCTTTAAGGTCCAAGCAAATTCCAAATTGGAAGCTAGGGGAGATGTTGGATGCTGCTTTGGGTTTGATTGGGAGGTTTGAGCAAGTAATGTTTAATCATATTTTGAGGGAAGGAAATTCAGAGGCAGATTTTCTTTCTAATTTGGGTGTAGTTGGTCCGGAAATTAAAGAAACAGGTATGGTCAGGTTCTAAGGTTTGTGGGCGGTAGGGCGGGCCCCCCTCCAGGCTGGCAGAGGGGATGTGGCAATCTATGCCACAATGACCGGTTTGAAGGGTTTGGGGGATGATGTTGGATGGCCATCTTGGCAAGAAGTTGACAGGGGTTGTCTTGTCGTTGCAGTACGAGAGTTGATGGGGGCAGAGTTGGCTCACATTTCAAAGCCCAATTATAGCGCATATCGCCTGTGGGATTTACTCCCCACGGCAAGGATTTGGCATGTTTGGAGGCGCTTCATTTGTTTTGGGTGATGGCAACTTAGTGAATTGCACTAGTACTTATGTTGGTTTGTTTCAAGGTCCGAGCAAGGCTCATTCTCATTTCTAATTTTCTTTCTAGTTGCGGATGGTGGTTATCTTCCTTTCGTCTAGTTGTGGTCTACACTTGGGCAACAATGGCAAAGCGTTCGAGGTTTGTCATCGAAGTATCAGTGGATGGGCTAGCGAGATTTGGGGCAGACACTCTAATTTCCCTACAGTTGTCGACATGACAAACTTCCTTCAAGGAAATTACGGATCAAAGACTAAAGAGGATTTTGCTCAACAATGATCCTCTGATCGTCGTGGCTACCAAAATGATTCTGGGTTCCGGGCATTTGGAGAACAAGGAGTACGGAAGGGACAATTTGCATGTCTCCTCTCGTTTTCTGGCTTCCCTCCTGGATAATCATGTTGCCAAGGCTGAGGTGAAAGTGTTGCTTGAGAAGATGTTTAGGAAAGATTTGGTGGAGGGGATTGATGAGGTTCTGCGTGTAGTGGTAGAAGGTAAAGGTATTCCAAGACCCTGCAACTTGGAGCTTCTTCGGTGTTTGGACGAGGTTGTGAAGCTTTTTCTGTTTCTTCTGGACTTGAGTGGTCCAGCCCTCATGCAGCTCAGGATGATAGCAGCAGTGAAGGTGGAGTATCTGAAGAATTTTTTCGAGTTGATGGCGGTCGGTGGTGTTGATTGGGTAAAGGATTTTGAGGCCTTTGCAAGGGCCAATCATTTCATGTAAGTTTGGTTATGGGTGGCTTTTTTGGTCTATGTAGGGTTTTTTTTGTCTTTGATGAATTTCGGGTGGTGCCTTGTTAGCTGAATTAGCTTTTTAACAGCCATTTTGGTTTGCCTAGGTTATAGTCAGGTGTAGTAGTTGGGCTGGTTGGGTTGGTTGTTTCCTACTTGTTGGCCTTGGTTGGCTGGTTTTTTGGATTGGTGGCTCTGTGTTTTGTTGGCTGAAAATACTTTTCCTGCATTGCAAACAGTTGTAGCTTTGATAATTTTAATATTAGTAAAATACTAAACTTGAGTATCAAAATATATATATATATACATAGTTTCTAAAAAATGCTCGAACTCGGCAATAACTCAGCAGACCCAAAAAATTTAAAAACTTGGGACTTGAAAAAATTCAGAGAAAAACTCAACAATAATTGGCAATTTTATTGACATTTTAAAATACAAATTTTTAAAAATATTCTTAAAAACACATATATTACTAATTGTGTAGAGCATATTGTTGATTTCCACCATATATAAATCAAAATCAAAGTTTAATAAATATCATAGACGAAAAATACATATCAACTTCAAGTTTCTATATCTTAATATAAATTTTATTTTTTTTAATAAAATAATAAATAAAATTATATTAAAATTTAAATATATTATAATAAATTTTAAAATATTGAAATATAAAAAAATTTCTTCAATTTTTAATTTAAACATATTAAATTTTACATTTAAATATATTAATAATTATATAAATTAAATTAAAATATTTAAAATAATAAATGTTAATATTAAAAAAACCAAAACATTTTAAAATTGAATGTATTAAATTTTATAAAAGACAAATAAAATGAAGACAAAACCTAAAAGGCTAAAACCAAAAAAAGAATGAAGGCAATGTGCAATAAAAATAAACAAATCAAACTAGTATGTGTTGTTTCCGGCTTCCTCTGACCTATAGAATTTGCATCGATTTTGTAGGGTGTATAATCATCAACCTGATACAATTTGTTGCTTCAACCTTCAAACAAACCCTATTTCAGATTGCTCACACAAAAACATCGACCTGATACAAACCCTAGATGTGACCCGAATGCATACTACGGTTTTTGGCAGGTGGAAAACAAACTGAAAACCCCTAAAAAAAAATCAAAACTGCTGTTTATAACTTTTTGTTGGCTTCTAGACGTGTTTTTGGTAGGTTAAGGGCAAAAAATCGCTGTTTTCCCCGCATTTTACAAGTAAACTCGCCGCACGTTTTTCCTTTACTCAGCGCTGAGTAATGTTGTGATTAACTCACTAGCCCTTTCCACCTACGATTACTCACAATTTTTCATTTGACATGCCGAGTTTTACAAGCTTGGTATTACTTACAAAGAAGTCACTTCAGACAGCATATTATTCACAATAAAATCAGGCACCTACTAATATTACCAACAAAGTTTAATTCATTCCCCCATTCATGGGGTAATCACCAAGAAGGTTGCTCCAAAGAACCAAATTTGGATAAAATCTTTTAGTCACCCATTGCTCTCAAGAATACAGCAAACTTGTGCTGACCTTCTTGCCAAATCTGGGATTGAACAGGTCTCTGCAATTATTAGCAATCATGTCAATGTCTCGGTGGCCCTAGGCCTACTTTCTATTTAGATAGACCCCCTTGATCCTGAATTTTTACCCCCTATTGTCAGGCGTTCAATTTTGGCAGTTTAAAATCATAGGCATCTGTTTAAGCAAATGCTAAAAGAAAAATAAGATTGAAGCAGGGGCTAGTATTCCACTCCTACATGGATACAGAATAATATAGGCACTCGCACATGTGAATGGATGGTAGCATTCTCAAGTTTTTATTACCTTGCTACTTGATTATTTTCTGAGTTTTATCTGTTTAGCAGCATGAGAACGATCTGCAACTTTGTCCAGTCTCCTTGAAGGTGCTTTGCTTGAACTTTGCAGTAATGGCTTTGAGGCATTCACCTGGATGTATTTGTAATCCTTTCTACAAGGATTCAGACATGGACTTGGAGAGTACTCAGAACGCCAGAAAAATTCTGACTCCAGCAAAACTCGGCAAGTCAAAAAACACTTAAATTTTCAAAATAAGCATTTTTTTAGAACATGAATTTATGCAAAACACAACTACAAAATGTATCAAATGAGTTTGGTGGGGGGCTAGGACCAACGCCCCCAGTGGGGTCCAGGGGTAGCACCCCTAGCAGTAGTCTGAGGGCAGCACACACCATTTTCATAATTTTTTAAAAGGGACCAATCAATGCTTACAAAGCCAAAAAAACAGAGTTTTTGGAATGTTTAACCCATGTTTTTTCCCACAATTTTGACATGTTGCTGGCACAACAAGTCAACTAGAGAAACATGCCAAGTTTTTGGCAAGTCTCGGCAAGTATTCAGCAAGGTTTTTCCAAGTACTTGGCAAGTGAACCTTGAGAGTACTCGCAGAGCAAAAATCTCATGAGTACTCGACAACTCACTGAGTTTGCAAACTATGCTTTCTACCACTGGCTGGTTTCTGACAGTTAGCAATATTTTTTCTTTTTCTGATGCAGAGACATTGAAGTTGGTGAAATCTGTTCAGGGGTCCTGCTGGGGTTTATAACTCCAGCAATTTGGTTCCTGTACTTCAAATGCCACGGACATCATGCATTATCTAGAGGATTTGGTGCTGCTCAAATCAGCTAGGGATTGGATTTCATGTAGAAGACTGCTCCTCTGTCTCCTGATGATGTAGTGCAACAGAGGCTACCGGTGCTCAGGCATCCCAATTGCAGGATTTGCAGGGCAACTTTGGGGCTCCAGCGTTCCACAAAAGAAGATCTTGGCAGTTTTTAAGCAACATGAAAATCTGACAAATACTTTTCAAATCTGGATTTGGCGATCAAGCATCTTGTTGTCACTCACCAAGAGCAGAAAATTAGAGCTTTCATTCCTGTTTACCCTATTCTCTTCTGTAAATGGCATTCTGATTCACTCCACAAAGACTCCGAGGAGCTTCAAGGTTACTGAGGGACAGGGATCTGGTTACATTATATCAATTCTTAATGATAGCCCACTGGTGCTGTTGACAGAGCCTGAGCTACTAAAAGTGTGTGTAGCAGGGATTCCAGCAAATGGTCAAGGTGGAGAAGAACCCTTGGTTGGGTCTGGGTCGTGCCAACAAAGACCCTACATTTATTGATCGAATATTTTTGTTTAATCTGGAGGCTTCGGCCACTTCTTTTTTTCTCATCATTTTCCTGTTGAACAGACTTGACTATCTTGGATTTAAGCTTCTTGAATGAAGCAATGTTTCTGTTCTGGTGTATATGGTAATCTTTGATTTGCATATTGTGTATTTTTGGTTTCTCTATGGGCAAAGGACCAAAAGAACCCTCACTTATCTATTAGAAAACACAAAGGATAATTAATTACTATAATAGCTTGATTTAAAATTAAAAAATATGGTTTTCCTACAGATACATCTCATAAAATTGGAGAAATACAAAGAAGATTAGCATGGCCCCTACAGAAGGATGACATGCATAAATTGAGAAATGGTCCAAAATAAAAAGATATTTATTTGTGAACAAATCACTTAAGACAGCATATTATTAACAACAAAATCAGTTACCTCATAGTATTTGTAACAAACGTCAATTAATTACTCTAGTAGCTTGCATAAAAGATTACTATTCTGGATTTCCTAGTCAATTTATTAAAATTTAATATGCACAAACAATCCTTGATCCCTA
This sequence comes from Sequoia sempervirens, assembly GCA_007258455.2. Taxonomy (NCBI): domain Eukaryota; kingdom Viridiplantae; phylum Streptophyta; class Pinopsida; order Cupressales; family Cupressaceae; genus Sequoia; species Sequoia sempervirens. The sequence continues at coordinate 151,041 of VDFB02124603.1, read as the reverse complement.
TTATAAAATTTCTTGAACTAAAAATAACTCAAGTCAATCATTTGATCTTTGCATGCTAGCCAATTGATCAACCTTTTCATGCTAATCAATTGACATGTGCTCAATCTACAGCTTCTTCAAAAGTTTAGTTAACTTTATTCTTTGTTCTTTTTAATAAAATTTGAATCTCTCTTCGGTCCTTAGATGCTTACCAATATTTTCAAACCTCAAAGTAAAATTAATCCATAAGCCAATAAGCTGTATATAAAAGTTGGCTTGCTTTAAGCAAGCACTCTTTTGGCTACAAAACAAAATGGAAGATCATAAAAGTAATTCTTACATCACCACAAACTTTCACAATCTCATGTTTGCCTAAACACCTTTAAACCCCCCTAAAGTAATACAAATCCTGCCCTAGTAGGATACATACTGCAGGATTTGAAAATATATAGAATTGCCCGCCTTGCTCACCCTATATGAGACAGCTCACTCCCAAGGCATTAATCCTTGCACCGCATAGTACTTCATAACATCTTGATATCCTCTGCCCATCACATTAATTTCTAAAGAACCAATGAATAAACTTTGAATGATTAAATCTATAATATTTTTTTAAGCATGCTATATTTTGATGCCAAAAGAAGTATGATGATGCTAAAACCAATATTTATTAATAGCCTCTTAATCCAATTTCATATCCTAAAACCTGCAGTCGAATGCATATTGAAACATATAATTCCACATGATAAAACTAAGAAAACTACATTAACAGGAGTTATTTTGAAAGTGATCCAAAAGAGTTAAAAATGCCAAAGCCTAAAAGATACTCGGGCCCAATTTCAAGTTTCACCAGAACAAAAGAAAGCAATTAAACAAATCAATTGTGGGATAAAAACTCTCAAAAAGATAACTTCAGACAATGAAGTTGTGAATGACAAGTATGAGCCTCAAACAGAGAAAATATAATTATGATTCAAACCATCAAGCCTCATTTATGAAGAAAATGAAGAATTTACCCTGAGAAACTGCCTTGTTTGCTCCTTTAGAATCCCCTTTACTTGTTCCCTTCAAGTCTCCCTTTCCCGTTTTACCCTTCTGTGGAGGTTTGGCAAGCGACACCTTAACTTTCACCTAAACAAAACCAGTAAACAACAGAGGTAAGTGTAATTGCATTGACCTACAGCTACTTCTTTAAAATGTTTGGTATCATGATTAAAAATCTCAACCTTTGAATCTCCATCTGTTAGTTCATCAGCCTTGCTGAGCGTCTCAATGCATGCAACTGCAGCTTCTCGAGTTGTGTAGTTTATAAATCCAAAATCTTTTCTCTTAGCAGATTGCATATTGCGTGCCAGAACAACCTTTTCTATCTCGCCAAATTTGCTAAATTGTTCCTTAACTTGTTCTTCATTCCATGTTGAGGGCAATCCATCTACAAAGACAGACTTCACCTGCAAGGGCATGAAATTGCACTTTTAAACAGCACAAATGAGTGGCTAAATACAAATCAAAATAGAGCACTATGCTAATGCAGACAATAAAGAATAAATACAAAAGTACAATTAAGCATGCAATACAAATCTGTCCCTGAAAGATTAGGCAAAACTTCTACTGGTACAACATAGTATTGGAAAAAACCATAAGAGCCAATGTCAAACCAAATATCAAAATGACTATAAAGGAGAGTCAATACAGAAAACAAAACAAAAAAAAGGAACAGCTCTACTATAATAAAACTAACAGAAAATAAGATTCAAGTCATACCTGTGACATCACATCTTCATCTGGCTCATTCAAAGGTTGAGCCCATGCAACCTTGACAGTTCTATCCACCCCAAAAACATTCTTCTTTTGGAGCGCTCTAAATGCAATTTGAGCATCTTTGTAAGTCTCTAATTCTAAAAATGCAAAGCCACGATTAAGTTCTGAGTTATGAGGATCTTCAATAACAGATACATTTTCAATATTTTCTATTCCAGCTTCTTTCAACTTGTTTACAACCTGCAAAAACAGATCCAAATGTTCACAAACCTGTGTATTATATTCATATTGCTACGAAGATGAATTAAACTTCATGATGAAACATAAGCAACTCAAAATATACATAAATTGCATATAGATCATCAACTCATAACATAGACATATATCTGAGATCATGAAACTAAAGATAAATTTATAAGAAGCAAAAAAATGCTTAGAATAACATCTTAAAATTTCCTCACACAATCTCAGCTTCAAATTGTCCAATAACAATTGTAATGTTCTTTAACAGCCTAGTAGCAACAACACCAACCTTTGATACCTTTACAATCTCTTAACTACTACCATTAAACTGATCTATTATACTTACATCATCTTTCTTCCAGTTTTTGTCAATGTTGCCGAGGAATATGGTGTCATTCTCCTCAAGAGGCACTACTCCACACTTCTTGCCTCGAATCTGTAAGAATTGATCAAACATTCAGCTAAGAATTTTTCTCTTCTGATAAACCTTGGTGATAATTGATCAGATAATTATCAAAACAAAAGCTAGTTAACATCATTTGTCTAACTATAATGCAAAACCCAAGGTACAAACAAATCGATTGTAACCCTCTCTAACATGACAAAAGTTGATGTCAGAACTAAAAAGAGCTCTTTTTAGAAGAGATCAAACTGCAATGAACATTATTATTTCTATTCATCTTCTGAAATCATCAATTTACAGTATTTTCTCTCTGGGCATTTCAATCTAATTAATTTGACATCAACATCAAGTTTAACAAAAACTGGAAGAAGCAATCTAACATTCAGCAAAGAATTTATCTCTTTGGTTACAACGAAGTAATGCCATATGCATCTGATAGACCTTGGTGATAATTTATTAGAGAATTATCCGACCAAAAGCTAGTTGACATCATCTGCCTAACTCTAATGTAAAGGCCAAGGTACAAACAAATTGATCTAAAACATATCTAAGTTGACAAAAACTGATGTCAGAACTAGGAAAGAGCTGTTTCTAGAAGATATCAAACTGCAATGAACATTATTATTTCTATCCAGCTTCTGAAATCGTCAATTTACAATATTTTCTCTGTGGATCATTTCAATCTAATTAATTTGACATCAACATAAAGTTAATTTTCAAGAATCTATATATGGCAATTAGCACATTCTTACAATAATATCCACAAAGTTTTCCTACAAATGTATTTAAACTTATCAAATTCACCAAACTGTACCAATATATATAATTGTGATAAAGTTAAATTCCAAGATTTTCCGCAAAATTATCCTAAGCCCTAGAATACACATATTTTGCACTTTTTTCAGCTGTCAATGCTTGCCTTTCATTCCATAGTTACAAAAATCTCACATTCCTTAATGATAACCCTGGCCTCAATGTTTCCACGATATTCATCCTTTTTGTAAGTTGCATCACATTCCCTCATCATTTTCTTTATACAAAGCATGCATGTCTGTTGGTTTTAAAAAACTCCATTTAGCTAAAATTTCACCTAAACTCCTTGCCATTTCTACAAACTCTTTAGGGCAAATTGTTATCCATGAATGAACAAATTTACCACTTTGAGAAAACTTATGTGCATAGAATAAAATCTGACGCATAGGAATATGTCATACATAACTTAAAAAGGACAACCACAGAAAAAGAGCCCACATTATAGAGTGAACAAAAACAAGTGCTATGTGAATTCAAATAAAGTCACATTGCAGCCAAATGAAGTATTAATATCAAACAATCAAAAAAGCAACAAGCAACAAGAGCCACAATGCACATAAACTCCTCTATACGGCATAGCACCACATAGTACAAATGGAGGCTAAACTAGAACCTAAGAATTACAAAGCCACCTTCCAGGTTGCATAAACAAATGAATTCAATGGAAGTTTTAGGGCAATTCCCCCAACGGGGTTGAGGGGCAACACCCATCACGGGAGCCTAGGGGCATAAGACCTCCAAAACCACACAAACCTTCATGGCACGCATCATTTTGCATTCACAATAAGACCCAAATTAAGACCATCAAAGCCACACAAACCTTCATGGCGCACATCATTTTTAGTGTTTAGGGGGCAAATGACACTTTTTAGAGTAAAAACAAGTCAAAAAAAAAAACTTGAAAAAGAAAAAATTCGCCTGTTTTCCACAGAATCCACCCAAATTCTTCTTGGGTTCAACAGGACCAACCCACTGTGGGCCTGACCCTGTCCGAACCGAAGAGGAACCATATCTAGACCCCAAACCCAAAATAAGAACATCAAAGCCACACAAACCTTCATGGCGCACATCATTTTTAGTGTTTAGGGGGCAAATGACACTTTTTAGAGTAAAAACAAGTCCAAAAAAAAGAAATTGAAAGAGGAAAAATTCGCCTGTTTTCCACAGAATCCACCCAAATTCTTCTTGGGTTCAACAGGACCAACCCACTGTGGGCCTGACCCTGTCCGAACCGAAGAGGAACCATATCTAGACCCCAAACCAGGACCCAGGAACTTGTGACAGCGAACCAGTAACTTTAGCAAACGAACTCAGCTAGCAGTAAAAACATAATAACTGAATTTCATGAGTATTTTTTCATGTTCTATGGGTTTGTTTTTGGGTGTCAAATGAAATTACAACAGGTTTGCGGTGAGTGCTGAGACCAACTGATGGGTAGCAGCGTCACAATAGACAGGGTTACAGCAGATCGCAGGCCTGGTTTGAAGATTTATTTGCAGGTATACCGATACTGGCTGTGTGTAATTTCTTTATAGACATCTTGCTCAAATGTATTCCTTCAGCACTCCCAACACTGATGTCACAGTTTAGCACAGTGTGTGAGCAGATTGTTCAAAAATTAAACTTGAACGCATCATAATTTCTTTGTTTTAGTTTCTCTAAAACAGTTTAAGTTAAATCATTTCTAGCTAATGTAATGACACATAAAAGATAGTTCCCTTTTTGCATGGAAACTAGTCAGATTTCCTCAATATTTTTTTGCTCACTTAGGGTGGTGAGAACCTAGTGACAATTTTCTAAGCTTTTTGTAATTTTTACTTATATTCAATCTTGAATATGTAGTCAGTATAATTTGTAATTTTTATTTATATTGAAACACAAGTTATACACTTGAATATATCATTTTTTTGTTATATTCAAACTTCAATATGTTTTCAGTCCAATTTGTTTGTTTTATTTAACTTGAAATACTTGAAAATATTTTTTTATTTATTTATATTGAAAAAAAATTAATATATTTTCTAAGCTACTGGGTTCGCCTATATAGGCTTGTGTATGGTTCTGATCCGGTTCAGGTTTGGGACAGCCCCAGGTTCACTCATGTTCCAGCCCAAAATCCCAAATAAGGGTTCCTGTGTATCTGCAATATAAAATACAAAATTTGAATGTAACAAAAACGAGACTCACTTAGGGTGTGCCAAAGAATCTCTGCAATATGTTCTGTCTGAAATGAAAAATCAAATGAAAGGAAAAAAATTGAATGTATTTAACTTAAATAAAGTCCACTGAATTTTATTCCCCCTGATATATCTGCAATGTAGCTGAAATCCTGACACTGCTGCACAAAACCTCCCGCAACTAAAAGGCAGGTATGGAAGTTTACATTGGATTTTATTATGCAAAGAGGAACTTAAGTTATTCACCAATACAGATATCGGAGCGGAGAGTTAACAAAAAAACCAATCCTAAACTTCTATAAATTATAATCTGTGAATGTTTATATAGTATTATACCTAATTGTAAATGTCCACACATTATGACTTTTATATGTTTATATATTATTAAACATATAGAATATCAAAATTATATATAATATAAAATATATTTTATTTATAGATTATAAATTATTAATTTATTTATATATTTATAGATTTCAATTGTTATACATTATCATTAATGTCATACTAAATATTATATAATATATTTATATAAATATTAAATATTAGACTATAACATTATAAAATTATATTTACTATTTCTATATTTTTAATATAATATTATATTATAGTGTGCGGCAGGGCAGGCGCCCCTCCACGCTAGCAAAGGGGATGCGGCAGTCTAGGCCATGGTGTCTGGTGAGCTAGGATAGGAGGATGACGTGGGAGAGCTATCATGACAAGGAGTTAGGAGGTAGAGCGCATTTTGCCTGAAGGATTTAGTCCTTTCAGCAAGGTTTCGGCACGTTTGGAGGTGCTCCATTTGTGGAGGGTGACGGCTGCTCAGTACTTGGCATTAATACAATTGTGGGTTGGCTTTAAGGCTGATCAAGGCTTAATTTCATTATCAATTTTAGTTTCCTTATGGCTGTGGATGGTGATTTTCTTCTATCTGTCTAGGAGTGGTTTGTGCTTGGGCGTCGATGGCCAAGCGCTCAAGGTTTGTATTAGAGGTTTCGGTGGATGGGTTGGCAAAATTTGGGGCGGATACCCTAATTTCCTTGAAGTCGTCGGCGTGGGAAACCTCTTTCAAGGAAATTACGGATCAACGAATGAAGAGGATTTTACTCAATAATGATCCTCTAATAGTCGTGGCGACCAAAATGATTTTGGGTTTTGGGCATTTGGAGAATAAGGAGTACGGTAGGGATAATTTGCATGTCTCCTCTCGTTTTTTGGCTTCCCTCTTGGATAACCAAGTTGCCAAGGCTGAGGCGAAATTGCTGCTTGAGAAGATGTTTAGGGAAGATTTGGTGGAAGGGGTTGATGAGGTTTTGCCACTCTGTGTGCTATGGTTGATGGAAGAGGTATTTCGCATCCCTACAATCTGGAGTTCCTTTGGTGTTCGGATGAAGCTGTGAAGCTATATCCGTTTCTTCTCGACTTGAGTGGACCGGCCCTCATGAAGCATAGGATGATAGCAACGGTGGCGGTGGAGAATCCTAAAGAAGTTCTTCGGGTTGATGGTGGTTGGGGGTGTGGAATGGGTCAAAGATTTTTGAGGTCTTCGCAAGGGCCAATCGTTTCATGTAAGTCTAGTTTTGGGTAGTGCCTAGGTGTCATAGGTTTGGTTTTTTTTGGGTATTAGAAGCTTTTGGGTGGTGCTCTATTAGTGGAGTTGGCCCTTTGATGGCTATTTTGGTTTACTATGGCTTTAGTCGAGTGTTTGGTTGTTCTGGTTGGGTGGGTTTCCCTCTTGGTGGTCTTTTTCTAGCCGGTTTTTTGACATGGTGGCTTGGGCTGTTGATGGTGGCTATATTTACCTGCGTTGCAAACGGTTGTAGACTGGACTTTTATATTATATTAATAAAATAGTATACTTGCGTATCAAAAAAAAATATAACATTATATTATAAAACTGTATCTATATATAATATTAATGTAGCATATATGTTATATAAATATTAAATAATAATATAACAAAAGTATATTTATTATATATTAGAAAATATTTTATATTTATATATTTTTAATATAATTATATATTATAAAACTATCTATCTATCCAATACCCGTACCCACCCAAGGGGGAAAAAATTGCCATACAAGGCATACCCATATTGCATACATGTACCCATCCCTCTACAAGGCAACTTAATATATTTTGAATATAATATAAGTTATTACTGAGTATGTTTTATTTATATTGAACCTCCATCTTGTTAATATAAAATTATAAAATGAATTCATTTTTTGGTCTATATGTGGAGCAAATCAGTAATATATTCCCTAAATTTAGTAATTTGCATGTTTTTTAAGAATAGTTTTACAAGACCTTCATGAAATGGATGCCAACGGTTGACTGGGAGCGTTGGCCGAAGGTAGGGTTTTTGCGGCTCTGTCCTTGGGGAAGTTGAATCAGGGCAGATTGAGTGGCTTGAGGATCAGCAGAGGAAGTAGTGAAAAGCCCTTTGGCCAAGGCAATGGACTGGTTGATACTGAGATCTCCTTAAACAAGAACGGTGATGTAGGTAGGCTACAGGGCGGCGTTCGGGGGTTGGGTAACATCCAGAGGAATGGGGAGGCAGACCCCCATTTGGTTGGCGGTGTAGGTTCAGCAAAAGACTCGCAGACTCAAGGAAATGAGGGAAAACAAATAAGGCCCTCTCAAGCGTCAAAACAATCTTCCAAAGCAACGACAGGCAAGGGAGGAGAAACAGTTCATTCCTCACCTAAATCCATCACTATGGAACTAGATGAGGAGTTGGATAAAGAAGCATCTTTCAATGAAGAAGTCTTCTCTTGATTGGGGTTGATCAGGAGATTTAGGGGTTTTTGGCCCAGCCTGAATGATATACATCAGTGGATTTCCAGCCACTGGATCCCTGTTCTGGAGGGATATGTTCAAATCTATCCCATGGCAAAAGGTTTTTTTATTGTTGTTTTTGAAAAGGAGCAAGATAGAAATAGGATTTTATGCAAATACCATTGGGATTGGGAAGATAAATATGCCTTAATGTTAAAACCATGGCACCCAACTTTTCACCCAGCTACTGGAAAGTTTGAGAGGGCTCCCCTTTGGGTAAGGCTTCCTAACTTCCCTCTACATCTTTGGTTTGATTCATGCTTGGAAGTTGTAGGGAACTCCCTAGGAACCTTTTTAATGATGGATGAGGCCTCTTCAAATCTGCTACACTCGACCTATGCCCAAATTTTGGTAGAGATGGATGTAACTAAGGTGCCTCCGGAGGAAATTCGGATAAAAACTTCAAAGAACTTCCCTCTACATCTTTGGTTTGATTCATGCTTGGAAGTTGTAGGGAACTCCCTAGGAACCTTTTTAATGATAGATGAGGCCTCTTCAAATCTGCTGCACTCGACCTATGCCCGAATTTTGGCAGAGATGGATGTAACTAAGGTGCCTCCAGAGGAAATTCGGATAAAAACTTCAAAGGGACATTGGGTGCAGCCCCTAGATTATGAAGGGGTACCCTTTAGATGCAGAGTCTGCCACAGGACTGGACATGTGGCCGCCCAATGTGTTAAAAAGCGATCAAATAAATTTGCCTCTTGGTTGAAGGATGTGGCTCTTCATCACTACACAGTGGAGAAACAGGAGTGTTCACAGTTGAAAGGCAGCGACAAGGAAGGATGAATTCCTGAATCTCTGAATCAAGATGGGCAGTTACCGTTGAATCAGGTTAGAGAGGAGGATCAGCAACAACCAGTTGTGGTCTCATCACAGGAAGGGAGCCCGGTAGGGATCATTGAAGTTGTTGATGTGAATGGAAGTGAAAAAGAGTTGAGCTCCAAAAATGGGACCGTTACACCAGATTGTCAAGAGAAGAAGGGTGTGGTAAGGTCACAAGAGAAAGATGCTAGCAAATGGAAGGCAGAAGATTAGAGCCGACAAGCAGTCTACATGGGGATTGATGCCTGTAATAGTCGGTGTGTTAATTCTTTGGACTGGCAGAAGGAGGCTTCTAGAGTAGAGGACAGTTGGCAAATAGTCAAGGGGAAGAAAGTTAAGAAGGAAGAGAAGAAAGCCTTCGAAATGGTCCTCCGATCGCAAACTAAAATAAGACCAAATAATGTTTCAAAGGCTTGACTTGTTAGTAGGTTTTGCAGGGGTTGTTGGCTTAAAGTCTGTGTCTCTGATGTTGGAAAGCTCCATGAATAATCTTCAAATTGTTTGTTGTAAATTTAAGGAATAGTATCGATGGTATTTTAGGAATGACTAGAGCCTAGAAGGGTTCTTAACTGATGTTGTAATGAGTATAGCGTTGTAATCTGTTTCTTAATTAATAAAATCAACTTTGTTACCGACCAAAAAAGAAGAATAGTTTTACAAATTTATCTATTTTTAAATGTTTGCAAAATTTGTCAAGTATTTCCAAAAGTACTAAGTTCTTAAAAAATTTGGATCAGCTAAGTTATTGCAGAGTCCTAGTTTTACAACTATGCCCCCAATGATGGTGTTGTAAAAAGGAAAACTGAGTATTGGTACTAGACTCCCAAATTGGATTGGCCAAAACTAAATATGCAAAATCTCTTCTAGTAACAACCTATTAGGGAAGGACCACCACTAACCTAGAACAAGCTCTTGCCATTAGAAGCTTTATATTATAGCATCTCATTCTCAAATAAAAAACCAAGGATTTCAAGAGAACCCAAGTCTCATACTCTACCCAGCATCCTTACTTCTAATCGTTCATTGAATGAATTGCACATCAAACAGATTTTTTACAACAATAAGAAATTCCTTAGGTTGTTTGATGAGTATATCCAGTTTGTTTTGCCCTTCAAAAGGCTAATCAAGTGGCAAATCTTACCTAAACTCCAATTTCTATTGATCTAGGAGTGGAATGGAGAGCAAACCTTCAATGATGATAAGAAGGGTCCAATTTAAATATAAAAATGAGTCCCATACCCCTTAAAAATTTGAAGCCCTTTAATCAATTGTTCCTCTTGTCATTACATCATAGCGTGCACGATAGACATCCACTATCATCTTTCCTTCTCTCTTACCTCATGTCCCCATGCGGCTGCTTAACTCCATTTTCTGCTTAAATTTAAGCAACAGGAGTGTTCCCATGCATAAATTTTATTGTTGAGAAAGGATAATTTGGAATCTTTTCCTATTTTAAAGAAGCAGCTACTGTTTAGGAATTGAAAATAAGCTGTGGGAAAAAAAGGTGGGGCTGGAAATAAGCAACAACTGCATATTGTTAAAAATCCAGGTGGCTCCACAAATTTCTTTCCCTCTTTTTTAAAATTTGCTTTCCTTTTTCTTTTTCTTTGTACAAATTATTATTAATACTGTGAATACAAATTTAAATTGGCTGCTAAAAAATAAGCAGAAAAATTAAGCATTCGTGGGGCCATCAGCTCCACAAATAACTCCTAAATAAGTTGAGCTGCTAGGCAAAATAAGCTAAGCAGCCTCATGGGGACATGAGGTTAGTGTCATGTCCCCTTTTTTAAAATAGTGCCATGGAGAAGACCTCTAGTCTACTTCCATTTCCGCAAGGGAAATAAATTGACAATTTTTAATTTAAGGTGCAATTCAAAACAAAATTATTAAAATTAAAAAGTGTTTTTTGAACACATCAAAATAAAAAAGTTTTTTAAAATACTAAAAACAAAATAAAAAATATATATTTTTAAATACTAATTGGAGGGAAATTTAATCGAGGTCTCAAATTGGAAATGTATTAAAAGAGGATGCCTAGCCTCATTCTACATATTGATTTCGTTTTGACATTTTTCATTGTGAGCTTTGACATTTGAGTTTTGGCATCCAAGGACGAAAAGCTTTGATTTGTTTGGGATTTGAGAGGATGAAATCCCTCCTGGATTCCACATTTTAGATCAAGGACGAAAACCCTTATTTCCCATTTTGAATGATTCCAATCGAGAATCACAAATGTACTGATTCATTTAGGATTTAAAAATTATTTTTTTGAATTTGCATGTCAGTGCTACAATGTCGCTACAGTGATTTGTTGAAGATTTCATCCTTTGGAGGGTTATATGTTGCTACTACAATGCCGCTACAGTGTTGCCCGTCATATTTGAGGGTTTCTCTCAAGACTATGGAGAGTTATTGTGCATCAAAAAGTGTTAGAAACTTAGATCTGAACTGTTTATGCCATTTCCAGTCAACCCTAGTTGAGCACTACCTTTTGGAGAAGTAGAATTAATAAATCACGGCCTTGAGATCATTTAATTAGTTGCTAGCTTACATCATTCCAAGCTACCAACAATCATCCTCGGTGTTACATCAGTCATATAAAGTGTCATTCCAATCATAAGAATGCTATACCAGTCATATAAGGCTATGCTCTAACATTCTGGAAGGTTACATCAGTCATATAAAGTGTTGTACCAGTCATCAAAATGTTATACCAGCCATATAAGGTGCTGCTCCAGCATTCTGGAAGGTTACATCAATCATATAAGATGTTGTACCAGTCATCAGAAGGTTATACCAGTCATATAAAGTGTTGTTCTAACATTCTGGAAAGATATATCAGTCATGTAAGGTGTTGTATCAGTCATCAAAAGATTATACCAGTCATATAAGGTGTTGGTCCAGCATTCTGGAAGGTTACATCAGCCATATAAGGTGCATATCATTTTTCGGCTAAGTAGCCGGTTCAGGTTCGGGTTCGGTTCGCGGGTTCGGCAAAATTTTTTGGGGGGTGGGTTCGGTTCGTCTTGGGTTGGTTCGTACAAATTACAAAAACATATAAAAATATATATATATATGCAGCCTAGAAGCATGAATTAGGATTAGAATATCACATAACTGATAACATCATATAAACAACAAAACCACCCTTGAATGTCATTTAAAACAAGCATGATAAATATTCATTGTTCAAACTTCCAAGTTCAATATTACAACACTTTTAAAGTTTTAATCATCATATGGATTCTCTAAATCATCCATATCAATGTCAACATTGACATTAGATGAAGTAGGAAGACTAGATGAATCACAAGTAGTGCCAATGGCACCATCACTAGCACTAAATGTATTGGATATCCAAATCCTCATATGCAATATGCTGGGAACTGCAAGCATCCAAGTCAGTATCCTCTGGCACTATATCCCACAACTTCGTCTCCCCTTCCTTGTAGTTAGGTTGTTTGTGTGAAAGGAGACGCAAGTTGGAATGCACATATATTAAGTTCTCCGCTTTTTTTTACCACAATTTATTGTGCTTTTGAGTGGATGAAAGAATATATGCTCCAATTCTCTGTGGATGAACTAGCAACCTATGAAGACAAAGTAAACAATTAAAAAATTATAAATGGAATTATGAAACTTTTAAAACTAAAATATGAAAATTTATTGAACTTACTTGTGATAAAATTTTGATTGCAAGGGGCTGCAAATTTTGAAAGTATTGTCCATGGAAGTACCACCAAGAATGAGCATCCTTTAAGAACCTATCACGGGAGGCATCAACATCTAGATGATTTGAGTGCACAAAATCAGTGAACTCATCCGTGACTACACTTCGCAAATCTCGATCAGGGAAGAGTCTCACAAATGTTGCCTTGTACCCTTCAGCCACTTCTAAATCTCTATATGGAGGAAGCCTTCCTGGTTGTGAAAGAACCTGAGAGCTGTAGTATTTTGGAGTCAATGCAAATGCAAGAAGGTGTAATGGAGTTGTCATTTTGTTCCATCTTTCTTCAACAATTGTATGCACTTGTTTGAAGAAAGTCTCTTCAGGGTCTTGCTCTCTTGCATTTATGGTGCACTTGATCTTCTCAAGCATTGAGTCTATAACATCATATATTTGTCCAATGCATGGCTTGTCCATGTCAATATAGTGAATCATACTCAAAATGGGCTCGGTGAAGCTAAGGAGATACTCCACACGATCCCACCATGAGTCATCTAATATCATGCTCCTAATTCTTGTTGCTCTTTCAGTGCTGCTTTGCCTCCATATAGACCAATTGGTACTAATCACCATGCTAGAAAGTGTTTGCCTAACTTTCACAAGTCATCTCAAGACGATTGTATTAGAGGCAAAGCGGGTTTCTACAACCTATTGCAAATTAAAAAATAATAATTAAAATTTAAAAATAAACTTTAAAGAATTATTTAAATTAGATGCAAATCAAATTATGAAAACAGAAAATGTAAATATTACTTCTCTTACCTTTCAATAGCTCCAATTTTGAAAATGTTCTAAAGATCCCTTGAGACAAGTGGTGGTTGGTGACGAACATCTGAATGTCCTCAGCCTCAGTAGACAATTGTTTGATCCATTCAATTTTATTCCCAATCTTTTGCAGCATAAGATTGAGTGAATGGACTGCACAAGGTGTCCAAAAGATATGTGAATATCTTTCCTCAACCAACAACCTTGTAGCTCTACAATTCTTCGCGTTGTCCGTTACAACTTGAACAATGTTGCAAGCTCCCACTTGCTCAATGGCTGCAATAAGAATATTAGCAATAAATTGCCCATCTTTTACTTGCCCCTCACAATCCACGGCTTTCAAAAACATTGACCCTTTAGGGGACACCGCTATGACATTGATCAAAGGCCGATTTTTTGAGTCCTTCCAACCATCTGAAACAATGGACACACCTGTCTCAACCATGAATCTCTTATAGGCTTCAATGCATCTTCAACCAACTCAACCTCCTTTTCCAATAAAGTGCTACGCACCTTCTCATGCCCTTGTACCCTTTTGGAGCTTCATTAACCGCTCTCAACATCTCTTTCCAATATGGAGAACGAACAACATTAAAAGATAATCCATTGGCATATATGCATCTTGCTACACATTGGTCGGCAAGGGTTGTGCAACTTCCAAAGGTTGTGCAAAATGCACTTTGAGAAGATGGAATGGCCATAAATGGGTGGTCTTCTACCACAATATTGGGATTGGGATTAGATGGGGGCCATGATAATCTGCTGCTGCTCCTTGCTCCAGGTTGAATAGGGGCATCTTTCTCAGGTGATATGGTTATGAACAGTTATGCCACACATATCTATATGTATGAACTAGAATATGTTGTGCACCAGCTACCGAATTTGCATTGAAGTGCTATGGCAAGGTAGAACATTCATTTGAATGGCAATTTGTTTTATTAAAAAGTGCTCTTTTGTTCATAACATCATAGAAGAACAGAAAAAAAAAGAAGCAAAACAAAGTTTTTGTTTGTAAAACAAAAAAAAGAATGAAAAAACTCAAAAAAAATGAGAAAAACTTACCTCTTTGCAAAAATATTCTTCAACAATCTTTGTGGCAGCCAATGAACACTTGCAAATCTGTAGGAATGGCAATGCAATCGTTTGTAGAAGCTTCAACAATCAATATTCAACTCCTTTTGTCAATCCAACAAGTTAAAATAAGAACTCAGCCTCTTGGAATGAAAATGCTTGTTTGCAAAACAAATGAATGAAAATGAGGTAGTTTAGGTGTTTAATTTGTTTTAGAGGTCACTTTTAGGGTTCCCATGGGTGTGGGTCAAAGTCAAAGTGAAGGAAATATTAAAAAAATACAGAAAAAAACTCTTTTTGGCCACCCAGACACGTGGGTTCTCCTTGGGTTCGCTTTGGGTTTGCCCGGGTTCTCCCAGGTTCTTCACCAGCGAACCAAGCCTCAAATGCAAGGACCCTGGTCGAACCCACAAAGGGACCAGACCAGGACCCGAACCCAGTGCGAACCCAGACCAAGACCCGAACTCAGTGCGAACCCGGACTAGGACCGAGCCCAAAACCAGGCGAACCGGCTACACAATTTTTCGGCATGCATATCAGCATTGTCATCATTTTCCATTTTGCAATTGAATAAGATCAATGTTGCTGCTGCTGTCATGTTGATTTCTAATCAGATCTGGTTGTGATTTAAAGTTACCGAAGGTTATCTTGTGAAGTTTCCAACTTGGTAGCTGCAATCAGCATTTATATTACAAATTTTAGTTGGTGTTCCAGTGGTGTGTGTTCTAGAAAAATCAGAAAAATACAACAACAAAAAAATAAAAAAAATTATAAAAAGGGGACATTTCACTTAGTGTTAGGACGATTATAGCAAATCAAATTTCCTTCCTTCAAGTATTTCTGTGCAGTACCTCCACTTAAACTGGTACAGTTTTGTGAGAGTCGACAGCATTATTTTCAGACATTATGCTTCCTGTTTGGCATTGGCGCATGGTAGTAGGATCTTGAGCTGGCTGAGTGGTGCTGCCCACTGAGGTCTACCACAAAGCTGCTCTTCTGCGGCTACATTAATAGTGAAGGCTTCACCTATCAAATCGGTATTTGTTTTGCTGCTCCTCTCCAGAATAGTGGGTTATGTAATTTAAGGGAGGCACAGTGGTGTCCATTAGCAACCCTTTAGATCTACCTTACCGATTCATCAGCATATATATAGCTGGATTGAGGTCCCCAATCTGGATCTAGAGCTAGTACATGAGGCGGTTTGAGGTGCTATCAAACCACTTAGTGTTCCAAATTTGAGGATTAGGATGCAAGAACGCAAACTAGATAGTGTTCCCTCTTGTGAGATCAAAACCCTATGTCATTCCATGTCCTCCAACACCAAATGATATGGTAGCCTCATGTATGCTATGGCCTACATCATACCTAGTATTTCCCAAGCGGAGGGAGTCTTGAGTCCGTTTACAGCTAAAACAAGGAAGGGGCATGCTACTATGGTTAAGGTAAGTCTTCATGCATCTTAGAGACACATCAAAGTCTTTGATTTGCTACCAACAGGAACAAATCTCAGGCAAGACTATGAATATTCAAGGATTTGTTGATTTTGATTGGGTAGGAAATATTGATTGCAAGAGGTTTAGTAGTGGGTTTTACTAGTGGGTATCTGTTTACTATGTTGTGCAATTACTTGGATGAGCAAACAACTAATAGTGGTTGTTCCTTCAACTACGAAGGCAAAGCAGATGGCAACTACCCATGCTTGTAAGGAGGTAATTTGGCTTCAAACATTGTGTTTGAACATCAAGTTAAGGTAAGATATAATAGTAACCAAGTGTATCAATTAGAGTGTGATTAGCTTAGTAAAGAACCCTACTTTTCATGCAAGGACAACACATTGATGTGCAGTAACACTTTGTTTATGATGTGGTTGTGGATAAGAGGGTTGTGATCAAGAAGGTAACATTTCCGACTATGTCGTTGAAGCTTTGACAAAGCCCATGAGAACAAACAAGTTTAGATGGTGCAAAAATATTATGGGAATGCCAACCCTTAGCAACTAGTCTCTTTCGACTAGGTTTGAACCCTATGTAATGCAAACAGGTGAGAGAATATGTTGGGATGGTGTTGTACACCTTGCATATTAAAATATTTTATTTTATATTGTAAAGCATTGTGCACCTTGCATTGACCAATATTTTCTTGTGGGGGCTGTATTGACATTGAAAATTATTTGATGTGGATGGCATATTGGAAGGTCAAGGTTTATTAAGCTAATGGTCAACTAGACTCATTGGGAGAATGCATTTAATATTTTAGAGTCTCATAAAATGCGTTCACTATCATGAAAACATTAAAAGTGTGCACTCAAATGATGCAAGCCAACTTTGCAGAGAAGGTTTAGGAAGTTCTAGTTGTCAAATATTGGCAAGAAACTTCTAGTAGTCACATGTTGGCAAGAAGCTTCTAGCAAAGCCTTCCTCTCATTGTTATAATAGAGGACTTGTGTAGAAGGTTATTCTACTCATATAATCTTGTGCCTAACTGCTCCTTGAGTGAGGGTATTGAATCTTTTAGAAGTGCTTACAGCTTACAACTGCGCCTGTAATCAATTATGTTGTTAAATAATACATTAGTTCAATACTTTAGAGGTTGGGTTTTCCTCAAAAGGGTTTTCCCAAGGTATACCAATGTATGGAGGTGAGTACGAGTATGGGGTTCTAGTACACCAATATGGCAAAAAATTTCTATGGATATGATGCAATTGGTTATATATATAATATGTGGAAAAAAATTATATATACAAAATTGCAAATACATTTGATATATTATATAATATTATATTTTATAATAATAATAACATTTGAGACCTGGCAATAACTTGTGGTTGGCAAGTTTGTAGCAGCTATGTCACAAGGTTAATGTTCGACAAAGATAAAATTAGGATGAAGTGCAGCAATTATAAAATTCACAAAAAATAATTCCTAATCAAATTTGACTAATATAAGTTAAAATTTTAATTTAAACATTATAAATATATTAAATTTTATATATTAAAATTTAAATATACTAATAATTAACAATATTAAATTAAATAATTTAAATATTAAATTTTAATGTATTGAATTTTATTATAAAAATGTAAAAACAAGCATCACATTTTAAAATTTGATCTACTATATAATATATTTTATAGAGAAACAAACCTAAAATTTTAAAAATAAAAACAAGGAGAAAATGTTATGCAACAAAACAAGTAAAACTAAATAAAACCCCATGTGTGGAAAACTGCAGATTCAAGCACTAGATTACATGAATAGATGGAGAGAAAGGAATGGGTTTTATCAGATTGATTTCTCCCACCCAACATAAATTCACCATTCCAATTATTTGCATTTGCCACCTGCCATTTTTCCTTAGCCATTCTAGTTGAGCAGGAGCAGGAGCAGGAAGTAGATTATTTACAAGCCAATTAGTTATTGAATCCATTCAATGGTTAGTAGAATAGCAAGTGCTATTAAATCTTGGCTGCTGCTTTATATGAAGGAACTATTGCAGTCGCCTGAACATAGTCTGAATCTGCAACCTCACATCAGCCAATGAAAACAACACGAGGCACAGATTGTAAACACCCATGGCTATTCATTCAAAAACATTCAAAAATGTATTTCAATTAAAAAAACCTTAGCCTGTTCCATACAAATTCTAGGGTAAAGTGCAACAATTTTCTAGATTTTCATTCAAGTTCGCCTAATTTCAAATTTCGTTGAATAGATTTGGTAAACCCTATGAGATAGTGTATCAGGGACTCAGACACAGCCAAGACTCAAAAAACACAAAATCAACTTGAATTTTTTTAAAATCCCATTAAACAAATCATATATCATAATCTTTTAAATTTTCAGCTGAGTTGTTCCACCCAGTCTCAGTCCGAGTCAAAAAAAAACTTCACGACTTTTTGCCAAGTCTGAGATTCTTACTCCTTTTCGTCAATTGTAATAATGCTGTTCCCGCTCTTCCCAAAACTAATGAGATGATTTTACATGATAAATGACGGCATCATTTTAGATGAACACTCCCTGTAAGACAGATTAAGTATCGATAGCTAGGTCAAATAACATATCCAACACTGCCTATGAGATAATCCATTTAAATGTACCTTATAAAAAGAATAATAATTTTGAATTCGTAGCTTATGACCTCACAACCAAGTTGACAGTGAACTTGAAATCGATGGTCCACCTTTATCGGGAATACAAATACAATCTTTGTGTAAATCTATCTTTCCTATCTCCATGTCAAGCACATTTTAAATTCATTAATAAATCCTCGATGAGATTAATGAACCTGCCATTAGAAGTTAACCTAACAAGAAGAATTTATTACATATCAGCTCAAATAATGGCATTAGTGAACAAAATATCGATCCATTTCTATATTTTCTCGAGTACTCGAAGTTTTTAATGGGTAGCATGTAAGTAAAAATAGTCAAGTCACATAACACCTTCATGACTGAATGGAATAATAAAATACCTTGACACTGGCCAGTTCCTTAACAGCTCGCTTTGCTTCAGCGGCAGTGGCATAGCGCACAAAGGCATAGCCCTTATTCTTCCCAGTCTGAAAGTTCTTCATCAGCCGTATTTCAGTAATCTCTCCAACTTTCTCAAAGGCCTTCCTCAGATCGTCGTCAGTAGCCTCCTTCTCCAGCCCACCAACAAACACCTCCAATTTCTTGCGCTGCCGCCTATCAGAAGCATGCATTTTCTTCTGCATTTCAGTATCCTCTTCTCCTTGTCCTTCGTCCTTCTTATCTTCTTTCTCTGCTTCATCTGCTACCTCGGCCGTCTTCCCCAACTCCTTCTTATCGCCTGCTTTTTGCATGTCCACGTCTTTATCATTTCCCTCTTCTTTATTGTTTTCTTCGTCTTTATCCTTTTCCTCCTCTTTATCCTTTTTCATTTCTTCATCCTTCTTCGCTTCATTCTCAGCTTCGTTCAAATCAACTTCCAGCTTGGCCTCCGCCATGACAACATCTCCACCGACCTTTTCCGCCTGCGCAACCTTTTTCTCAGAAGCCTCTGGAAAATCTTTACCTTCCTCCACTGAAACCCTAGCAGCATCCAAACCCTCGCCGGCCGCCAGTTTACAAGCCTCCTCTTCGTCTTCCGCAGCCGGTTTGACGGCCTCCTCCTCCACTTTCAAAACTGGTTTCTCTTCTCCGGCCTTCTCTTCGGGAACCACCTGAGGTGGTTTCTCACCGACAGCCCCAGGCTTTGCTACGCCATTTCCAGCTTCCGGTGGCGGATTCGCAGCGGGAGGAGCCTCAGCTGGTGGGTTAGTTTTCTTAAGAGCGGATTTCTGGTTGGCTTTTGCGGCAGCCGCCTTCTTTGGTGGAGTCGGGGTTGCAGTTTTATTTACCTTGCGGGGAGGCATTTTCAGAGGTTCTTTTGTTTTCGAGCAAAAACTAAAAGCGATCAAAAGATAAACACCTCGAAACAGGATCTACTCCTCGGAATAGCAAGAATCAAACAAGAGGCGCGAATGAATTTTTTTACCTCGTTCACAGGTTCTGGTTGAGGCAACAAACGTACAAAAATGTGTAGGGTTTTGGGTTTGAGCGGCTTCGTAGTTTTTCTCGCTACCTTCCCCAGCCTTAGTTCTGTGCTTTAATTGCGGTTCTTTCTTCCTGTCAAATAACATATTGTATTTGAAAAGTCCACGTGACCTAAGAAGAGTGGGCCCGGGCTGACCCTGTTCTTCGCGGCTTCCATTATTAACTCGTTTTGAGAATAATTAGTGGGAACAAGCTTGGGTCCGCCCTTAGTAAATGGATCCCCAAAGGACTTAGCACTGCATTCATATGTGCTAAAACGGCTATAATTGAAAATTTTAAGCACTTATTAACATTTATATTCTTACACCGAGATTTTCTTAGAAGGTTTTTTAGTTAGTCAATGTTTTTTTTTTTAATTTTGAGATTGAAGTTAAAGAAAAATTGGATTAAAATAGTATAAGAATTTTTACATTATAGTATTTTTTAATACACTTATTGATTTAATATTAAGATGAGGAGAATAAAATAAGAAAAGATGAAGAAATGTTTTTTTTTTTTTTCAAAGAAGTAGTGACTTTATAATTTTTAATGTATGAGAAGCATTCTACAATGAGAAAGGGATGGAGTGTAATGAGTGAGTGTGTTAACAAAAACTCTTATCTTTAAAATTAATCTATTATTTCATAATTTAAATTTATTAACAAAATCTTTTTAATTATTAATAGACCTTAAGAAAAATTAATTCATTATTTTTATGATTCTTCTAAATAATAGTAAATAAAATAGATCCAAGTAAAACAAGTGCTCTGAAGAGCTCGAGTCCCTGCAAGGGAGCAAAAAGTTTGTCTATGATATTTGAAGGTGTAATGACAGGTGTGGTTGAATGTGTTTGCATAATGTGGAGCAGTTGTGAGGACGAAATAGCACAAAGCATGATGATATGGTGTTGGAAAGCTAGTTTTTTTAATGTATATATATATATATATTAGCACGTACATAGACATAGATATATAATGACAGATGCATACATATGTGCATATATATGTAATTCATGGAGGTAGAAACAGTAGAGAAATCAAATAAAAGATAGGTATGGTTTTCAATAACACAATAAAATATTAAGAACATTTGATGAAGGAGCAAGGGAAGACAAATAATGTATTATAGTATGAACAGGTAAACGGGGTTGTCCTAATCAACTTCTCCCTAGCATAAGCCAATGAGCAGATAAAAGTTTTGTTAATATAAATCTCAGCTATGCGTATTTTCTCTTGGGAAGCTTGGCTCATCATTTTGAATTGATCTTGTAATTGCAAGTATTGTGTAGGTAGATATTATGGGTAGATGTATGAGTCATTTTGTAACTTCTACATCTTGACCAGCCATATTTAATTATGAAGTCAATAAAGAAAGAATTAATGACTTTGAAACAAAATGAGACATGTAGGTAATTTATTGTACATATGCATATTCAAATTTGCATGTATACATGTAAAATTCATTTATAGACAATAGTTATATATAAAATTGAAAATTACATGTTCATATTTATTTACTTATTTAACCATAGCAAGCATACTATGTATTTTGCAAATAGGTGAAACTAAAAACACTTGTAGAATGATTGTTGGAAATATATTTTAAATAAACGCTCATTTGTTGTTTGATTAAACATAAACTATTGAGGTTGGTTTATACATTTGGATAACTTGTTCAAGGTATTTGTAAATTAGTCTAGTGAGTATAAATTGTCGTAGCAAATTGTTGAAAACATGTAAAAGTTGTTTGCAAATTGTTGTTCAAAGTAGTTAGTAATTTTACCATGCATTTTAAAAATAAATCAACGATTATGTATGTATTGTGAAAGCAAGAAATAGAAAATATTAATTAAGAATCTTCTTCAAAACAGAGTATAAGTCAATTCAATTTAGACAAAAGTTGAAGATTGAATAGGGCGAGGTGAAAGCATATATATAGTTAAACTTAGTAAAACAAAATGTTAAATGAATTGAAATATTATATTTGTGTTTGGAAGAATTGATATATTATTATGTTATGTGCAATTATTCTAAACATTTAATGTAGAAATATATATAGTGCATTGCAAATAAAGTTTTTATTTTTTAATAATTGTATGTATATGTTTATATATATAAAGACATATATAGATTATATGCACATCTAATTATTGAGAAGATCTAGATATATTCACTGTTGTGAAACATATAATTTAACTATTATCTCTCTTATATACAAACATATTGCATATACACACATATAGACATAGTTGTAGATGTGAGCGATATATATATATATATATATATATATATATATATGTGTGTGTGTATGTGTGTGTGTGTGTATATATATGTATATATATGTGTGTGTATATATATATGTATATATATATGTGTGTGTATATATGTATATATATACGCATATATATATATATATATATGCGTATACACACACACACACACACACATATATATATATATCCACATATGTAACTGTATGTGTGCAAAGTTATATATGTGCATATGCACATACATATAGACACATACATACATGTATATACACATAACTTTATATAAACATATCCACACATGCATATATATGTATGTGTCATTTTGTAGATTTTTACACGCTTTTATTTTATGGGTTAATGTCTATTGTTTGCATTTTGTGCACACAGGTATCACATTGCAACTACACTTGAATCTAGTAAATAGCAATGAAAATTAGGTCGAAGCAATTGGGATATATCTAGGTATAAAACCATTATATTTGACACCATTGTAGCCAGAGGTCTTGACAATGCACAAAGATATATATCTATATGCACACACACACACACACACACACATATATATATATATGTATGTATGTGTGTATACATATCTATATATATATTTGCATATATGTATTTCTCTATGTGCACATATGTACATACACACACACGTACAAAAACACACAAATATATATATTAGATAAGACAATGTTAAGTATCTAGGTAAACAACAGACAACAACCCATAAAAGCAGCCCATGATTGCGAAGGACCGAAGAAGAAAGGCTAACCCATATTTAAATTCATAGAAACGACCCAAACAAATGGCCAAACAACACAAAGAATACTTTGCTCAATAGAATATAAACTTCAAAATGGATAAATATTGAAAACACTAACTATTTTCATCGTCATCCAATAAATTGAAATGCAACTAACTATTTAACTTGGCAACAGACAGAAACCCATAAAGAATAGTGTAGCATAGACATAAAGACACAAAATACCCATAAAATCCCTTTCATTAACCCTAGTTTTCCAAGAAATCCTAACCTATATTCACATTCACACACATAATCTGAGCAAGTTGACAAAGAGCACAAATAATACTTTCCTCAATAGAATTAGAACTTGAAAGCCCAAAAATATTTAAAATGCGAACTATTCTCATCTTCACCGGCTAAATTGAAATTCAATTAACTATTTAACTCAGCACAATTCCATAAAGAATAGCGAAGAATAGACATGTCTCAAAATCAGAATAAACATGCTCATCTAAGTACAATGTGTAAGAAATGTCATATCTGATATATTACAATGAACAGTATAATGTATAATTGGTGTGAATCCAAATAGTTTTATGTACATAAAGTCAATGAACTGGAAGTATGTGGAAACGATAGCTTCATTGTGATTATAGCTATGTGGATATCAATGAGCATCAACTTGGCCTCCTTATCAAACTCCATTGATATAGGTAACTACATGAAGAGATTAAAGGTAGCAATTAGCTTATGCTATTAATAGTTGAAAGCATAAAACTTGCAAATATTAGAAAGAGAAATTGTTTCATATAGAAGACAATGCAAATGGGAAAATTGGTACAAGTATGCTTTTGGCCGCTCTTGAGAGAACAACAAGGACAGGAGCTTGATACCAAAATCCATTGATGGGGAGTGTGTTTGAGTCCATTAGAAGAGTTGTTAGTTGTGGGTAGCAAAGGAGCAAGCATTGATGAATTGTGGTGTTAAGTATGGAACTAAACAGGAAGCAGTCAATGATAAAGACAGTGAAAGAGGAAAAAGAAAAGAAAATGTAGAATACAACAGTGTAAATAATGTTAAAACTTACAAATGGCTTGTTTCTTGTTTTGAAAATGAAAGAAATTACGCCTGGTAGGGGACACAATTGTGATGTTGATTAGTTTTCCTAAGAAAATGAATATACAATGCAGAGAATGAGTATGAACAAGATATAGAAACTTACAAACCACTTGTTTTTGGCCTTGAATATGATTTGTGTAAAGCTTCCCAGTAGACATGGATTTTGTAGAGATATGAAGCCATAATAAGGTTTTTTTGGCGTCGAATGTATAAGACGTAGATCCTGTGAACACAAAGAGATGTGTTTGTCATCAAACAATCCATGCAAGTCAATAAAGAACTTAATTTTTATAGCAAAAGCCATTAAAAAGAGCTAAACTAGTGTCTATTGACATTAAATAGAATTGGCACATTGTGTATGCATAAGCATGATGTTAGAATGTTACTGATGCACAGAAAAAGAAAATGCGAGAGGCTAGGGAAATGAAAAAAGAGTAGAATCCATGAAACATTTCCAATGTTTATAATTAGTTTTTATTGTGTCGACTCATGCACTGCAACTGCACTTGAATTTATTGAATTAAAATGAAAATTAGATCAAAGCAAATGGGAAATGTTGTAAGGTTGTATGTCATTTACAATGTTGTTTTGTAGTGGTTTACATATTTGCACCATATGGGTGAATGTGTATTGTTTGTTGTTGTTTCCATCTTGTGTCTAAATGTGTATGCTTCACTATCCTTTATGGGTTAGTGTCTGTTGTGGAGTTAAATACTTAATTGCACTTGAATTTATTGAATGAAAGTGGGGATAGTTCGTGGTTTTAAGATTTGTTGATTTTCAAGTTTTAGTTGTGATGAGCTAAGTATTTGTTTTGTTGCAGAAACGATAGGTAGTAATGCATAAAATTCAAAAATACAAAAAAATATAGAGTGACACTGCAAAGGATAGAGGAACTTACAAGTAGCTTGTTTTTCGGTTCAACTACAATGGGCATAGATCTCGTCAACAGAGAAAGGCTTTGCCTGCATTAAATATTGTAAAGAGATGAATAAGCACTGCAAAAAATAATTAATTGAAATGTTTTTGGCATTGAAAAAAGGTCTAGGAACTTACATTTGTTGAATGGCTCATTTGCAATACTTTATAGATAAGATTCTCTAAAGAGAAACAGATTTGATCAGCATTAAACAATAAGAAGAAATGTGTGCAAAAGAAAAGGAAATGATAGGGTATTCGATATTGAAGCTTACAAAAGCCTCGTTCTTTGTGCGGAACCCAATCTGAACAGAGACTAACCCATAAACACATTCGAACAGAGAACCTCAGCAAATGAGAGAACAATGCAAATAACACTTTGGTTGAGAGAATTTAAACTTCAAGCCCAAGAAATATTTCAAATATGAACAATTGTAACTTTCATCCAAATAAATTGAAGTGCATTTAGCTACTTTTATTATTAATCATGAATGGCAAAGAAATTCACATTGACGAATCATAGTGTCAAATATCTAACTCAAGAATAGATAGCAGTCCATAAAAGCAACCACCGAACAAGAAAGGGCAACCCATATTTACACTCATGGAAATAACCCAAGCAAATGGACAAAGGACACAAAGAATACTTTGTTCAATAGAATTTAAAGTTGAAAATCAAGAAATATTGAAAACATGAACTATTCTCATCTTCATGCACTGAATTGATGTGCAACCAACTATTTAACTCGGCAGCAGACACCAATCCATAAAGAATAACGAAGGATGCACATAGACATGCAAAATGCAAATGACGGGAAGCAATAGACATTAACCTATAATATGCAAATATGTAAACCACTATAAAATGACAATGTGAAACACTATAAAGCCTTTCAACAAACACAGATTGAAAGATTTTATTCAGAGACATTTTCCATTTACTTACACCTAATTTTCATTTGCATTTAATAAACTCAACTACAGTTCTAATGCATAACTGCATTGAATAGAAATTAACCATACAATGCAGATAGATTTAAGACTTCAGAATAAAAGCCATAACTCAATTACAATTGCATATAAATAAAATACATGATTATTAATAAATTCCAGTGTCAATAAAGAAGATGAACAATTGAGTACATGACACATAAGAATGAGAGTGTTGTAGATGTGAAAACCAACCATAGATACAAAGCATGTAAGAATCAAGGCAAAGCAAATGAGCATCGCATTTGAACAAGGAAGACAAATAATGTTGTTGTCAACGTAGTGGACATTTCACATCATAACCTATTGAAGAATTGCAATAGCATGTAAATTATAAAAGAGCATGGAAAAGGGTATGAGAAGATAAACACATCTATTTTTTTACCCATTAGCAATCAATAAAAATAAGGCACAAGGAAAGTTGCACCATCTTTGAATGGAAAAAGCATGTTAGTGGATCGGTAAGTATAATCAATTGTGAAATAAGACAAACATATTGAATGTGCAATATAAGTTTTATGGATGTAATCTAAGTACTATTATTGTGTTGTGTAAATGCCTCTATTGCTTTATTGTTTTCTATATTAATATTTGTTTAAACAAAGATTCAGTTTTCTAAAAAGACACTGCAAAGAACCCTACAAACTCTTTCTTTAGCTAGAAAATGCTTTGCAAAAACATCTAATGTTGATTCTATCTCGAAGCAGGAGCCTAAATTTTTTAGAAGAGTACTGGAAAGAAGGACATAATCGTTTATGTAGACAAGTATTTTGTCAACCAAGAAAGCATTGTATCCAAAATGGGAAACCATTTTTTTTGTAAATAATTTATATGTCACATAAAATGCAGCAAATGTCCAATTGGTAGTATGTTATTTTTTTATACACAAACATGCATATTATGATGTGCAGACAATGGTGAAAGCATTACACATGTTGAAAGTTTACTTGTCTAAACTGTGTCATAAGCTACACTAAATCTAATTTATATGTATATGTATGTTATGTTTGTTGAAAAGAACAATAAACAAGTTTCAAGTAATGTGCAACATAGGAGTGGTCAAAATAAAGTTCACATAAATTGTAAGTGTTTATGAAATTGAAAGTAGGAACGATAGGTAGTAATGCATAAAATTCAAAAATACAAAAAAATATAGAGTGACACTGAGAAGGATAGAGGAACTTACAGGTAGCTTGTTTTTCGGTTCAACTACAATGGGCATAGATCTCGTCAACAGAGAAAGGCTTGCCTGCATTAAATATTGTAAAGAGATGAATAAGCACTGCAAAAAATAATTAATTGAAATGTTTTTGGCATTGAAAAAAGGTCTAGGAACTTACATTTGTTGAATGGCTCATTTGCAATACTGTAGAGATAAGATTCTCTAAAGAGAAACAGATTTGATCAGCATTAAACAATAAGAAGAAATGTGTGCAAAAGAAAAGGAAATGACAGGGTATTCGATATTGAAGCTTACAAAGCCTTGTTCTTTGTGCGGAACCCAATCTAAACAGAGACTAACCCATAAACACATTCGAACAGAGAACCTCAACAAATGAGAGAACAACGCAAATAACACTTTGGTTGAGAGAATTTAAACTTCAAGCCCAAGAAATATTTCAAATATGAACAATTGTAATTTCATCCAAATAAATTGAAGTGCATTTAGCTACTTTTATTATTAATCATGAATGGCAAAGAAATTCACATTGACGAATCACAGTGTCAAATATCTAACTCAAGAATAGATAGCAGTCCATAAAAGCAACCACCGAACAAGAAAGGGCAACCCATATTTACACTCATGGAAATAACCCAAGCAAATGGACAAAGGACATAAAGAATACTTTGGTCAATAGAATTTAAAGTTGAAAATCAAGAAATATTGAAAACATGAACTATTCTCATCTTCATGCACTGAATTGATATGCAACCAACTATTTAACTCAGCAGCAGACACCAATCCATAAAGAATAACGAAGGATGCACATAGACATGCAAAATGCAAATGACGGGAAGCAATAGACATTAACCTATAATATGCAAATATGTAAACCACTATAAAATGACAATGTGAAACACTATAAAGCCTTTCAACAAACACAAATTGAATGATTTTATTCAGAGACATTTTCCATTTACTTACACCTAATTTTCATTTGCATTTAATAAACTCAACTACAGTTCTAATGCATAACTGTATTGAATAGAAATTAACCATACAATGCAGATAGATTTAAGACTTCAGAATAAAAGCCATAACTCAATTACAATTGCATATAAAAAAAATACATGATTATTAACAAATTCCAGTGTGAATAAAGAAGATGAACAATTGAGTACATGACACATAAGAATGAGAGTGTTGTAGATGTGAAAACCAATAATAGATACAAAGCATGTAAGAATCAAGGCAAAGCAAATGAGCATCGCATTTGAACAAGGAAGACAAATAATGTTGTTGTCAACGTAGTGGACATTTCACATCATAACCTATTGAAGAATTGCAATAGCATGTAAATTATAAAAGAGCATGGAAAAGGGTATGAGAAGATAAACACATCTGCTTTTTTACCCATTAGCAATCAATAAAAATAAGGCACAAGGAAAGTTGCACCATCTTTGAATGGAAAAAGCATGTTAGTGGATCGGTAAGTATAATCAATTGTGAAATAAGACAAACATATTGAATGTGCAATATAAGTTTTATGGATGTAATCTAAGTACTATTATTGTGTTGTGTAAATGCCTCTATTACTTTATTGTTTTCTGTATTAATATTGTTTAAAGAAAGATTTAGTTTTCCAAAAAGACACTGCAAAGAACCCTACAAACTCTTTCTCTAGCTAGAAAACGCTTTGCAAAAACATCTAATGTTGATTCTATCTCGAAGCAGGAGCCTAAATTTTTCAGAAGAGTACTGGAAAGAAGGACATAATCATTTATGTAGACAAGTATTTTGTCAACCAAGAAAGCATTGTATCCAAAATGGGCAACCATTTTTTTTGTAAATAATTTATATGTCACATAAAAGCATTGTCCAATTGGTATAGTTATTTTTTTATCACAAACATGCATTAGTATGATGTGCAGACAATGAGAAGCATTACACATGAAAGTTTACTTATAATTGTTGTTCAAACTACACAAAATCTAATTTATATGTATAGTATGTTATGTGGAAAAGAACAATAAACAAGTTTCAAGTAATGTGCAACATAGGAGTGGTCAAAATAAAGTAAAACATAAATTGTAAGTGTTTATGAAATTGAAAGCAAAGTTGTTCATATGTATAGTGTGTATGTTGGAATAGAACAAAATATGAGTGTCAACTTGTTCAATGCATAAAGGAATTGAAAATAAAGTGTCAAATTAGTTTCCATAAAGGATTTAACACATTTTTTTTCTTCTCGGCTGTGTCCAAAATATGTTAGGAGATTAGATTCCTAGACATTTTTCTTATTGACATTTGTTGCATGCTAGAACGTTGCATTTCCTCGATCCTGGTTTACAATCAATAAGCATTATATTGATGACACTACAGTTTTCCATGATTCGATATGAATGAATAAGAATTAAAAATAGAATGGTGCAATGCAAGCACCTGTGTGAAATTTCAAATGCATTCTCAAGTTACTGGAGATGCTTTGCTACTTGCTTCACCTGCAATTCGTATGATGCAATTATCCATTACAAGGATGAACGTCCCTTGCAGTTGAAATTTTTGTAGCAAGAACATTACTATGGACATGTCTCTCCTGTAGTCTTCAAATGAAATTGCAGCTAGCTTAGGGAAATTGTTTTGGAGCTATTGTTTGTGCAAATAACAGTCCACAGCTCCTTCTGTTGTGTGAATAATACATTGGAGAAAGTGGGCATAGACAAATCTTGTGTCAACTCCAGATGTATTGCATCATGCAGTATCATTTTTTGTCCTTTGTGTAAAGAAAACTCTTTGTCTACATGAAATGCAATTGGTTCTATGAGGGCAAGTGAACATTTTTAGGTCTTAGTGTTCCTATCACCTACAGGGGTAGTGTGCAAATGCAATTAGCAATAAATCATAACAATGCTCTATTTAAAAAGATTGGTATAGAAAATCATATATGGAAAATGCTTTTGAACAAAAAACTATGTTATAATGTAAAAGCTAAATGGTTGACATGTATACTTCCATGGTTGAGGTCTTCAATGGTTCTAGAGATGCTTTTGTAGATGCATCATTGAGTTCATCAATGAAACTAGATTGTGTTGTTTTCATCAAATTTGTGCCTTTAGGCCCAAAACGAACAATATTTCTGAACAATATGAAAGGGGATTTTGTTGATGCCAAGATCAATTGAAGCCTTGCATACAACTATGTGTGGTTGATGGGAACTATAAGCTGCACCATAGAGAATTGTCAAAATGCAAGATTGCAAATGAAATCAGTTTAAGAATTGAACGACATTGAAATATTTATAACAGTAAACTATTCTATTAGTAAGTTTATTATGTGCAAAACAATCTGAACAAACTCTTTAATAGATTCGAGAAAGCAAAGTGTTGAATTGTGTATGTTATTGCCATGATTTGTGCAAGACATCTTATGCTTGCAAAATCATCTTGGTTCTCCCCATCTTTAACTTGTAACTCATACTATGTTGGTGCTTTGAAATGGCTAGTAACAACACCAATTGATCCAAAAGAGAAACTGTCATTTGATTGGATGAGTTGCGAAATGGTTGTGTTAGGAATCAATATACGTTCTTGTCAGACTTTCTCAATGGGATCAATAGTGCTCCTAGCAGTCAAAACAAGGGAGTAATCAACATCTCCTCTTTCATATTGTGTTTTTTTCCTAATCACAAAGTTCATGAGGCAGACACTTGTATCGGGTGATAACAATGGAAAAAATGTGTCTATTAATTTGTTGTTGATGTTTGCAGTGATTGTCATTTGACCATGACTATCAACCAAATCAACATGCACAATTGGTGCTTTTGGTGGTGTTCCAGGAGCTGTGGTAATTGCAGGCCCATAAACAGCCAAAACATCACCCTCAAATTCCAAAGTTGTTTGCTTCGTGCATATATCAAAGATGGTTGAAGCCTCTGCAATTGTTGTTTTGAATTTGCATGTTGTGATATGAAGAATAAGTGAAAATAAAATTTTAATCAAGCACATAAAAAGCGAAATCAATTGTGGAACAAATAGAATAAGATACTTGCCTTTTTTCATCTTGTTTCTCAATTTTTTGAGCCATCTTCTATTTTGCAAGAGAACCAGATCATGTTTTCCAAGTGCCTCTGCAAATATATGAAATGAGAAGTTTCTATCAAGCATGTAACAATAGAAACTGAAAGGAAGACATTAATGAGATTTGATATGTTTTTGAAATTTGTTCTTTCCAAATGTGTAGGAATTACCTATTTCTAGATGTTTTGAACGTTGTGTTAGAAGGTGGAAAATGATGAGATCTATGTTCTACAAAAGAGCACAATATTCCCAATTTGCAATTTGCAATTTATAAATTTCATGTGTAAGAAAACTATTTCCAAGCCTCTGATAGAATGTGGTGTTGTGATGCATAATTTGTTTGGATTTTATAGTATCTCTATAATTAAAAAATGTAACATGTGCTATTTTTTTTTTCAATATTTTGCATAACACCAAACCTATTTTAAAACAGTTCTCCAAAAATTTGCAGTATCATCATGGAAGATAGATGCAATTGTATGATTTAGACTACTATTTTTTGAATGGTAGAGAGACCTGAAATTGACAGGAGTACAAAACAAAACCAGTTATGTGAGTAGATTGTAGGAACCAGGTTGGATACTATTAATGACAAATTGAATAACAAATAGTAGAAACTTTAACATCAATCTAAAAGGTTCATGTCCATTAAGTAAATACTATGATCATGCGGTTGTTGGTGGTTGTACAATCCGAAAAAGACTTACTCTTGTATTTTTTTCCTATAAAGGAATCATGTGGTATGGAAATCCCTAGCAATACTGTGTGCAAGAACAAATCTATTTTAGAACAGATATATGCTGAATCACAAATGCATGGCCATATCAATGATTTGGAAGAGCATTACTAATGGTCCCCACCACGGACATTGGAAAATTGGAGATCTGCATTAGTAGAGGTATGAACAAGCAATTAACCTGTGTAGAGACGTGGATTGTATGAACAAAGTACGATGCAACTATTCTTTTGCACCTACATAAGTCTGATGTTGATAGTGTACAACAATGTGGGTCACCAATAATAGAAGAATGCATAAAGGATGGTAATTTGAGGCAATTGCAGTTGTGGGGTTGGCCTAATCACTAGAAATGAAGGGATATTGCAAAATGGTCTGACTAATATGTATCTAGCACTCTGAATTTGACAATGTCAATTTTGGTGCATTGTATCCAAAAGTGATCCAACAAAGTGCTTGAATGTGTTGTTGGCTTGTCAACGACTAGTGACAATTTGCATTGATCCATAAATTCAAGCAGAAGTGCTTTTGATCTTGTAGATTGTAACATGTCAATGTTGAAGTCTCTGACAATTACCAATTTTGAATTAGTTGGCAGTGAGGTTATAACAGTTTGTAAAAAAATGAGAAGATCATTAACCGGTGTGTTCGGTCTTGCATATAGATTTATGATGTGCATAACAATATGCATGTGCAAGAGGTCAATGGTTATTGATTCTAGATATCTTGTTGAATTTTTTTGAAAGTATTGCACCAAAACTATTTTCTTGAGCATGTTAGTAGCCCATGAATGCCAGTTGCTATATAACAATTGTGTGTTTTATCAAGGAAGTCAATATGATCAAGCAAACTATGTTTCGTCTCTTGGAAGCAAATGACAGTTGCTTGTAGCAAATCATGGTCATGTGTTATTTCCTAGGCATGTAGTGCAAAGCCGCGTGTGTTCAAATATCATATGACAAAATGGTCTAGAGAGACACAAAAGGTTGTGTTGCACTTTCCATTATGTAGATGCCACTAGGCGTTGCATTTCGCTATTTACTTTTTTGGACACTCTAAAGTTTTCTTCTTGTAGTCTATGTGTCAGATACAATGATTCAATGTTTCTCACATGCGACAAAGCAGTATAGACAAGGCCATGATGATAGACTTTACATGGGTCAAAAGCAATTGCATCCATTGTCAAATCTTGTGCTCTATGGATAGTTCGTGCACATGCAAGTTGCGAAGGAAATTCTGCTTTGGTCAGTATTTTGTACCTATTTTGATTTTTCTAATGTTTCTCATTATGGGTGTCCAAGAAGGCATAATAGAATATGTGTGTAGATTTTGCATCTTTTGTCGACGCAATTTGCCAACAGTTGAATCATTGAATTGCACCCAAACAATGTCTTCTTGCTTGGTTGTATACAATTTGAAAATCCCATCTGCACCATTGACCAGCCCATCCTTTGTATCAATGTTGGAAGCAATCAATTCAACCAAAATGTCTTGCTTTAGTAGAATTGTAGCAGGCAACAACGATCTTGGAAGTTGGCGTTGACTAGTATCAATTGCAATGTCTTGTTTATCAATTGCATCTAGAACACTAAGCTTTGTCGGTAAAATGTCTAGCATTTTTTTGTTGTGCATTTCGACTACTATATTTCTATGAAACAAATATGGAAATCGTGGATCATTCGGAGGTGTTTTATAGCACATTGTATTCAAAAAATGGATGTCCCCGATTGTTTGTTGTCTAGTTCTAGCACGATTAAGTATAGAAATGAAATGTTCATTTGTTTGTCTGATTACACTATGTAGCTTAAAGTATTTGACACTGTCGGTCCAAAACGTGTATGACATTTTTTCTTTATCTATTATTGGATCTTCAAATATCCAAGTATCACACACAGGTTGAGCCTGGTAAAAATCACCATAAAAAACGATATCTATGTTTCCAAAAGGTGTTGTTGGTGTGTGCTTGATTTGTGAAGTCTTATGTCAATGTTGTAAAGATTTTTTTAACCGATCAATGACACTTCATCAATAAGAAGTATTTGCATTTGCTCCAATTTCTTGTTGAGGGCATCAACTGTGTTTGAATCCAGGGGTAGCATTTTTGAAGAATTGCATGGCAATTGAAAGATTGAATGTGCAGTGATGTCGCCTGCATTAAATGCAACTTTTCTTGTTGAAGCAATAATGATGCCCTTAGGCTTTAATGGATCACTATCCAATTGTTTATCATAGTATCGAATCATTGCCTCAAAAAGTATTTTTGTTGTATAGGTTTTCCCTGTGCCAGCTCCTCTTGTCAAGAACAAGTAGAGTGCTTTTTTTGGAGCAAGCCTTTTTGTCATTAGTATGTCCTTTACTATTGATTGTTGTTCTTTGTTCAATTTCCTTCGCAATTTGTAGTATTCTTCATTGCTTAAAAGAAGCGGGTGTGTGGTTTATGAAAATAGCTTTTTGCAAATAGAATCTTCAAGCTTTATATTCCTGATATGCTTCAACTCATTCATGATGTCATATTTTTGCATCTCATTTTCCTTTGTATTTGCATTGAGCACATCTGCAATGTCAATTGTTGGGAGATGATCATTTTCAGCCTTTGTGGAAGCTTCATCTATGTCTCCCCATTTAGGGACGATTTGTGCGGTGAACATCTTTTCAATATTTGCAATTTGCTCTTTGTTTACATTGAATGTTGCAGTCCATGTTTCATATCCAGCTAGAAGAATTTTTTCAGTACATCTGAAAGGAACATATAGCATAAGTTTTTCTCTACAATAGTTTTCAGGATCAATGTGTGGATTGTATCTTACATAGCGTATGATCTCTGGCATTGCTCTTCTTTGCATTTTCCCCTCTTTGCAAGAGTAGAAAGCAACGTATTTAGCTAAAGACATATTATCCAGAGCTTTAGGTCGTTGCATGTATTTTTCTACTATAGATGCACACATGATATTTTTAGAATCATCTCGCTCTTTTGTCAATAGCTTAGGGATTTTTAACATGTAGACTCAATTTTCCATTGGTGATGTATTGATGAAAACAATATTCCTTGAGCATTTGCGCAATGGAGAAGATAGAATAATATGAACGGCTTGACGGCTAGACATTTGTTGATAGTTAAGCAAAGAATTGCCTAGTTTGTGTATAAATTGCACTTTTCCATCGTATGCAATAGTGCATTCACGTCTCAATTTTTGAAATGCAAGAGACAGTGTTCTATCTTGTTTCATCATATATGAGCTACAGTAAGATGCAACAACATATACATCCAAAATAAATTATGTATCTGTATTTGCATACCATAAGCTGGGCACTTTCTTTGCAAATGCATTTATCCAAATGTCAGATGGGTCTCTTTTTAGCATGACAATTTTATGTGTCAATGTCAATCAGAGCATTGTAACGTAGTCAATTTCATTCATTTCCAATTCATGCAAGAAATATTCAAATGAAAATTCCTTTTTGTAATGTTTATTTGCCAATTGTTTAAAAAAAATATTCCTTTTCCTTCATTGTCGCATCAGGCAGTGGGAGCGGTTCCAAAATAGTTGTTCTTCTCATTAGAGGCAAAGGGAAGCTAAATTTACAATTTGAATTTTTGAATCTCTTGCAATTCTTTGTGTGATGATGCATTTGTGTTTTGGCAAGATTTGTATCGAGCAATAGTGAGTCACATGAAATATACTTTTCCACAAAGCTTTCTATTTCAAAATTTGAGCATTTGCCATATACAGGTGAATCTTTTATCCAGAGCAGGAAATGAACATGTTCATTGCCTTGGTTTTGGAATTTTGTAACAAAAGAATAGTCAGTGACTTTTCCGAAATAGCTCATGGTTTTTTAGCATCAATTTCTGGAATGCATTGAATCTGTGATTGAAATAGCAGCTGCAAAGCACAGGATTTTTCCTTATTTTGAAATCCAAGCCTTTGTCTTCTATGGTTTCATTATATTTAGATTCGTGTGGGGCATATATTATGTGCAAAGCTTTGCACAATGGCTCCCAAAAATGCTCAACACTTGTTAACGTCACAAAGAAGGTTGGAGGTCCCAATTGTCTTATCATTGCAAATTTTTATTTTTTTGTGTTTTCCAAATAATCAGGAGAGGTATTAATGTTTTTTAATGTTCTATAGCCCAATGGGGATCGTAATATTTTTTCAAGATTTGTTGGATTTTGTATGTCTTTTGTAAGCAATTTCCCACCTTTCAATTCAGCCTTTTGTATGCAAACCCATGCTAGCGAGTAAACTCGGCGAATAATAATTTTTATAGCCATGAAAAAAATCTTTGTAATGTGTTGTGCAAAGTCATTGTCTTTATGCATGAGCTCCCATCTTGAAATTTTTTGGTATGTCAATTTTTTAGTTATGTCAGTTAGGTGCATCGAACCATAGAACAAAGTCGAGAAATTCATTTCCTCTGCATACATGTCTTGGAAAATACCAAGAGGTTTGAACCCTTTTGATGGTGCAATTTCAATTATTGTTGTGTCAAGGTCTTTGACCAATTGTGCTTCATTAAACCAATGCATCACTGATTCAGCTATTGGATCCTCATCATTTCAGATGTGCCATCTTCCATAGCTTGTTTTGTTTCTAAACCTGTCTCTATTGATGTTGTCTTTTTGTCAGCAATTCATGCCATTCTTTATTTATAGATATGTTCTCTTTTTTGTATAACAATGTTTTGGATAGAGCGATCAAAGCATTCATAACTATGGTAGGTCTAACATTTCCTTGTGCATATGCATTATCATATTCTAGCTTTTGCTTTAGCCTAACCGCTACTGTTGTGGATTTGTCCACTTGCCTAGGCAAGTCTTGTTGCACTCTATCAAAGTCTATAGGAACATTGATAATTGTCCCGAGCAAGCCATATTGTGCTCGTTTATATCCCAATTGCCTAATTTGTGCAAAATCCATGTGCAAAGACACAAGTCTTTCTTTAAGACTAGTCAAACAATGCACAACATCTATTTGTACATTCCATCTTATTCTTGAAGGCGTAGCAAAACATGGAATTTTTTCGTCTAGTGTGGATTTTATGCATTGTTTGCAAATGGATTGGCCTATCTCCATCTTCCTTTCATATGTTTGGTCGAAAGCCAAAGAAAATGCGTCTACAAGTGCATTGCCAATTTTGCAGATGTTGCGATGGAAATGCAACATGTCACAAACAAAGCATGGTTGTATGGGAGTGTCATTTATCATTTGTAAGTACAAGCTAATAGATTTTTGGACTGTGTTGTTTTTGTTAAGAGCATTTTTTTCTTTTTTTCGCTCATTACTGCCATTTGTCTTTTGCAACATTAAAAATCTATATAGTTTTTGTGTCCTTTTTTGCAAGGACAAAGCACATTTGTGTTGCCCACTTCGTATTTGCATCTTCAAAGTGCGTAGTGATTGTCGTCTTGTATTTTTAGCGGGGTCATGGTATTGAATTTTGCTATTTGTAGTGTTGTGCTATGAAGCATTTGCAATGGGCGGGTGTGCATTACACATTTGCACTTTCAAGTAGTGTAATGTCTGATGCAATCCAAACTTTGATGTAGCAAATGTGTGTATTGTTGCAATTGTTTATTTTTTACAAGAACTGTTCACATTGTTCATTGTCTCTGATACAACAAAACTTGACATATCTTGAACAGAAATTGGATCGTTCATAGGGATGGTCTATGTGAATTGTTCTTTTTCTTGAAGTGGTTCATAGTGACAATGACTTGACCTATTTCAAAAACAAATGAAGTTCAGATTTCTTTTTGGGGTTATCGAATTGTAGTATGTTTTCCACTCGAGCAATGGAGATAATTGCCACATGTGTATTTTTGCATCAAAAATATGAGATAGCCATAGCAAGTAAAATTCAATTCCTTCAAGCTATATTTTTACATATGGCACACCAATTCTGGAAACCAATGACTATAAATGCAGTAGACAATTATTGCTGTCTACACTACTCGTAGCAAAACCTTCAAAATAAGCAATTGCATATTTGTTCTGAATTGACAATGCATTGGCCAATGACTGTGCCATGAATAATCACAAAGCAATTGGATGAAATTGTTCAGGAAGAAAAAAAGCTATGGTAGCAAACATGCTTTCTCCACATGCACTACAAAATGTAGGCACCCTAGAAAGCCCAATTGTTTCAAACACATTTCCTATTGTGTGCCAAAAATTGTCGATATTGCAGTTTGGCATTTGAAAATGTGACTGGACATTTTCGATATGAAAGTATGTGTTTAGTCATGAGAAGATAGGCTCATTGTGGCCAGTAGCAAGAGTTATGTCATGGAAAAGAATCAATATTATAGGATTCGTTGCATGCTCATTGAAATGCAAATACATTGTTTTGTGTGTCAAAGACCAAATGTGTATTGGAATGTCTAGCCAATATGCCAACCATTTTAGACAGAATGTGTCACCCCATAGCCTAGTCTCACCATTGTTATTGATTTTTGTCGCTGTCTAGCCTCATTCTTTGAAGGTACGTGTTTTTTTCATGTATGTTATGCAAACTGATTAGCATTGTTGGATGCAAATCAAGCTCATTAGAATTTAAAGCTATAGGACAACGATTATGATTTTTTTAAAAAAAATGATCAACCAAACCATTGCGTAGCTATTTTGATGTATACTGACAATGCACTAGGACATGTACTATATCAGATAAGCAATCACCAACTTTATAATTGACGGAGTCTATTCAAAAATAATGCGCATGGCTTAAAGCCTCAAAAAAAGATGTATAAAATGCATTTGTAGTTGGCACGTAGTTTTCTAATATGAATGGCTTGTGGGATAGTTTTTGTCTCTTCACACAACGGTTTGAAACCATATGTGCAGATTCAATGTCAGATATTTTTATAAACAACTAATTGTATTGAAAATTGTTTTTAAAGTAATTATTTGAATGTAATGTTCGATGTTTGAAACATTGAATACATACAATGGAAAAATGAACAAGCAAATACTTTCCACAAGTAGGTGCAATACAAAGCTCCCACTTGTAGACCTGCAATGGCAGCTGCATGGCAAGGAAGGCAGAATGCAAATAACAAAATTTAAGATTAGGTTGTGTAGCTGAAATACAATTTGTTTTAGAGCTAGTAAGAAGCACAACAAACATCTGAGAGCTACAACAAATAAAAATAAACATGGATATGTATTGCTCACATAAATCAACATCAATTCAAGTTGTGACGATATATGGCAACAACAAAGAACATATACAGTGCACAATCTGCAAAAAAAGGAACAAAATATATTCAACAGTGGCAATTTTGTTCCAAAAAAAAGAAAATGGACCAAGCAAAACCAAAAAGGAAACAATGAAGTCTGCTACCAACACTGTTAGGTTTTGCAACTTGATGCATAGTTATAGCATTCATACATATATGTCTATTCATAGGCATATATATATATATACACAACAAAACATATATACATATACACATATATACATATGCATTTGTATATAGACATATATGTATAAGCACAAATGCAATCTTGCGGCTTGAAAGCAAGCTCTAGACTATGAATCTATAAACACCCAAAGCTTTGTCATGCAGGAGAATTTCTATGCTCTTTTTCTTAGGTCAAAAAGGCCAATGCAAAATGTACAACACAAAAGGATAGAATAATACTATGTCATGTGCGTCTGCTATGGGAAAGGACATTGCAAAATCCAGTATGGAAAAAAACTCTATGCTCTCAAGTCCTAGGGAGTGCCAGTCTTGGACTGCTCACAACTATGCTTTGTCATTTTTTGCACTCTAATTATTTTTTTAAAGAATGCAACTTTTTCTTCGCACGGCTTGAAACACATAACTAGTTTTTCAACACAACTTTATTGATGGTTGGTCACTATTAGTTGGAATAGAATAGCAATGGCCAAAATATATACATGGATAGCCATGGAATTTTGTAGTTCTATGAAGCTAGCTAGTTTCTATATTGTCTTCTTCCTGATCACGAACATTATCTTCACAAGTGTTTCTTCTTTTTTGCATTTGATTCCTGTAACAGAACAAAGCCCATTACAAACACTTGCACATAGATAACCTAGTACTAATATGTATAACTGCAAATATGAATAAAATTTTCATTTCAATACCTGTTCATCAATGTGAAGGAATATCATTGTTCAAGAGCATAATAATAATATAAAGGCAGAACATGACAATAATTCAACAATTGCAAAGAAGAGCACAAGGAAAATAGACTTCAGACATGAATATAATTGCAATTTAGTAGGCGTCCCAAATTTAAACAGAATATTTTTCTTGCAAGTGGAA
Source organism: Sequoia sempervirens (assembly GCA_007258455.2). Taxonomy (NCBI): domain Eukaryota; kingdom Viridiplantae; phylum Streptophyta; class Pinopsida; order Cupressales; family Cupressaceae; genus Sequoia; species Sequoia sempervirens. The sequence continues at coordinate 110,585 of VDFB02124603.1, read as the reverse complement.
TAGTATGCAAATATATAAACTTGTCCTAAAAAAGAAAATGAACTTACAAATTTATGCCATAGCATATTAGGCACTTGATCTCTTATGCTCTTACATATGCAACTAATGGTCTCAGTCACAACTTCCACCTGAAAAAAAAAGGACCTATCAACCTTAATAATAAATAGAAAATCTGTATAACCATCTATTCCAATTTCCAATGCTCAATAGTAGCAAGAGTTCTAGAGCAAGCAAGTCAAATACTATAAAAAATTCCACCTATACATACAAAGACATATGTAGTGAAAACATATATATAGTAAAAAACATTAGAAGGCTATAAGCCTATCACAATTATGCACATGGAATTAATAATAATAATAATAATTGTAGGAAGCTTTGCTATTGGAAATATTTCACAAGTTTGTTGGTATAGTCTTGTCTTGCCATGGACTCATCGTGGGGACACGTGATGTCTTCAACACTACATTTACATTTACTATTTGCAAGCTCTCATTTATTGTGGGTAGACTGAAGTGCACCCATTATTAATGACTCATGGTCTAAAGTTTTAAATCTGTCAAACAAACTATTATCTTTTTTTTTTTTCATTTGCTTAGACCCATGCCAAATCAGATATATCTTGAACAGGTAGACATCCTTCAATGTCTATCACTTTTTTCATGAATACACAATAGTTTTGAATTACAAAAATATGGAAGAAAGGTAAAAAATATTAGGAACAAATTGCAAGTTTGCTAAAACAGAGATTCATCCATACGAACATTGATTGGTACGGAGCAACAAAGATTAAACATTTTCCAAACTATACATAGCAATTCAGACAATGAAATTTGTGCCTGTTGAAAGGGTTTAAGTCTATTGTATTGGAACCAAAAAACAAGCCACTTTGGTTTATGTGTATGATTTTCGTACTAAAGAACGAAGTGTTTGTAAGTTCCTACATCTTTTACAGTGTTGTTTTACAATTTTTTGCATTTCTACATTTTATCATTATTTTATAGTGTGTGCACTCATTAAGCCCCTCTGTGTTGAAAGGGCTTGTATCTGTTGTATGGGGGGCAAAAAATGAAGCCTTTGTAAGTTTGTATGTCTTCTACAGTATTGTTTTATAGTGGTTTGCATATTTGCATTTTATGCATGAATGTGTATTGTTAGTTGTTGTTTGCATTTTGTGTGTTTATGTCTATTCTTCACAATTCTTGATTGTTTTCGTCACCTAGTTTATGTTCTTGACTTAAACACGTAAGAATATAACTCATCAATGTCTATTTTTTTGCTAACTTTGGTTAAGCATAAAGCCTATGTAGGTACAATAATTCAATGCATACTATTTTGACATGGACTTTTACCACTTCCTAGTCACTAATTCTCACCCATTGCAATTGAATTGAAATGCAACTAGCATTAATTGATCTCTTTACTAAATTTAAAGAATGTTGAGCAAAGCATTACTTGCATTATCTAATCATCTTCACAAAGTATTCCTTGACGATAAAACTTGTTAAAAAAGCAGACATTTGTAATCTTACATATCCTTTACATTGTCTTTTCTGCATTGTCTAATCAATTGCTCAGATTGTTTGATGAGACTGAAATTTGCTTCTCCTAAGTCTAAAACTTGTCATATCTTTTACATTGATATTGGCTTTTTTTTTCTTCTATATACTTTATCAATGTTGAGTTCTTTGTTGTTCACCATCCATAAAGCAACTAGTCTATTGTATGCTACAGTAGCATGCCAACTACAACTCAGTCTCATAAACAAGCATTAGATCTAGGCAAATGTCAAAGCTCCCAACATAAATTCTATAATATTCCACAAACATTCAATGCCATGCATGCCAGCTGCATTTCAATCAATTAGATGAGCATGAGGATTTTCCCTATTGGAAATATAGTAATGTGTTTGTATGAACCAAGAGATTTTGTTAGAAACCCTAGCTGATGTAAACAACGAACAATAACAAATGACAAGAATATGGATAAAACAAAAATGGGACTTAAATTTATTCTATGTTCCATGGAACTATTCTACTAAAACATAGTCCCGCTTGGTTTTTCTCAAAGTCTTCATCCAATCCAAGTTAATTGTATATCCATGAAAGAGCAATAGTTATCCAAACATGTTGACCTGTTCAAGATATTTGCACTGACTTTTCCATGCCTTTATCCATAACCATTATGCACATGTTCAAGAAATCACTGTCAGTATTTCTAAGGGATAAGTTGCATTGTTACTAGTAGTTGTGTTGCCTAATTGGAAATTGTCATGCATGATTGCATAGATTTTTTTTACTATTAAGGTTGATAGGTGCCTTGATAGTAGAAGTAATAGCTTACTATTTCAAGATAGTGAAGAGACGTGGCTAGAAAGATCAAAAATCACTTCAAACAAATAGCATTTTGATTTTGTGATTCTAGCTACCTTTCTTGAAAGCATGTTCCTAGAATTCGAAGAAGCAATAGCAACAACATTGCCACAACTCTGACCACCAAAATAGTAGCAGCTAGCAGCAAATTGTCAGAATCCAAACAAGATTGAAGTATAATTTTGAAGAGTGACTTCAGCAATTGGCACGGAGGATATCAACTACACGAGAGAAGATCTTAAAAGGACATGTGCATAACACATAATAAACAAGAATCTTATTCAATCTCTAAAATGCAAATTGAAAATAAAGATGGACTATGCTCTAATACCGCTTTCGTGCATTCGAACAAACTGCAAAGTCTCGTTAGACAGACAATGAGTCTATAAGACCATATCCACAATCCTGTAAACAATACAAGAAAATTGCATGAGTGAAAAAGAGAAAAGACATTGCATTGTCTATTGTGGATTTAATCTTAATCTCTATACATCACATAATGCAAGGAAGAGTCCAAAATGAATATATAAGACATACTATTTGAAATCTAACTCACATCCTACTTCACTTTTCGACTGTCTATCTCTGCATTGTGAACAATAGAGGTTGTCATAGCTCCATGTCTGAGTGCATTCCCACTTTGTTTAGCTATGATTAGCTTCAAGACTATTCAAAAAAAGGTCAGAAACATATACTATAGTGCATTAATTGCAACTATTTACCATCTCTAAAATGAATGACATTGCAATTCACCTAACAAACAATGTATGATTTTATGTCACAATATGAAAATAATACCTACATATTTGATCAATGCATCTGGTTGTCCATGTATTGTTTCTCATTCTTTTGTACCCATGTTTTTTTTGTGGATGCATAAACTAGTTTAGACCATACCTCCTCACATTCTTGCACCAGTATGTCAAGTTGTATAGTAGAGCATTGATCACAAATAATAAACAGTTGGCATAGAACCCTACAAAATCAACAAGCACTAGAAAAGACATTGTGCAATGCACCTTGAAAGAACAACAGTCTTTTTGTTTGAAAAACCACATATATATAGATACATACATACATACATATATATATATATATATACATATATACACACACACCCGATTATATGCAGACACAGGTGTACATACACACACACAGATATATATATATGTGTGTGTGTGTGTGTGTGTGTGTATAAACATCTACACAGGGAAAATGCAAATATATACATGTATGTATATGCATATGTATATACATACACATATGTAACTATATATGTGCATATGCACAGACATATAAACACATATATACATGTATGTACACATAGCTTTATATATACATATCTACACATGCACATATATGTATGTGTCGTTTTGTAGTTTTTTACACGCTTGTATCTTATAGATTAATGTCCATTGTTTTTTATTGTTTGCATTTTGTGCACACAGGCATCACATTGCAACTGCACTTGAATCTATTAAATAGCAATGAAAATTAGCTTGAAGCAATTGGGATGTATCTGGATATAAAATCATTAAATTTGACACCATCCCAGCCCCAATCTTGAGAGCGCTATGCATTTATGGCAACTGCACTTGCATCTTTTGGAAGCAAGCAAAAAAACAAATCCTAGTTAATACAAAATGCAAAGCATAGACATACATACATATATACGCACATATATATGTATACATAGAAATATAATTAATATATATATATATATATATACTTGCATATATGTATGTCTTTGTGTGCATGTATGTACATACACACACACGTATAAAAACACACATATATGTATGCATATATATATGTGTGTGTGTGTGTGTGTGTGTATTTATAGATAAGACGATGTTAATTATCTACCTCAACAAAATGACCAAACAAGAAAGGCTAACCCATATTTAAACTCACAACAACAACACAAGCAAATAGGCAAACAACACAAACAATTCTTTGCTCAACAAAATTTAGACTTGAAAACCAGCAACCCTCTAAACAACATAAGAAAATTGAATGAGTGAAAATGGGAAACCACCACATTGCACTGTCTATTGTGGATTTAATCTTAATCTCTATACGTCAAAAAATGCAAGGAAGAACCCAAAATGAATATATAACACAATATATTTGAAATCTAAGTCACATCCTGCTTACTTTCTGAATGTCTATTTCTACATCGTCAACAATAGAGGTTGTCATAACACAAAGCCGAGAACCCTTAAGCTAGTAGAAATTATGTGCCCTCCCCTCTTGCCTCTTTCAGATTTGAAGGTACCAAATTTCCTAGCTCCCCCAACGCAGGTGATGTTAACCTCATATTAGACCGGGCTCAATCTGGTGACATTCTAGCTTCTGCTAGAAACAACATCAGTGACATTTTTAGGGTTTTGAAATGGGCCTATCAAGAAATTAATGATCTTAATCAAACAAATAGGGCTCTGTATAGTAAATCTGAGGAGTTGGAACTGAAGTTGGCTGCTCTTAGCAACGAAGAAGGGAAACAGAATAAGAACAGTATTAGAAAGGAAGGAGGTGACATTGAGGAAAAGTACAAGTCTCTAGAAGCGGAAATGGTTAAAATAAAAAAAACTTGAAAACTGTTGTTGAAGAAAACCATAAAATGGCTTGGCACAATGCCATTATTATCAATGCTATGTTTGAAAAGCTGGAAAAAATGCAATAGGGTTCGCTGGTTGTTGACTTGGAAGAGAACAAGGAAAGCAAGAACGAGGACCAAGGTATTTCAAAAAGGACTCGTGCCAATCTCAAAAGGAAAGTGCCTCCCACTACCCAAATGGTTCAAAACTTAAAGAGGGGGATTCAGGATATGAACGAGCTAGAAGCTGAGATTGCTGATTTATTAAAAACACAAATTTAGCTGTTCCTAGCTTTTTGTCTAGTTTTTTGGTTTTGTGGCCTTCGCTGGCCTTTTTGGTGGCTGTGGTTTTTTATTGTTGTTGTTTTTACAACCTTTCCGACTTTGGTGTCTTTAACGATTCTATCTTTATTTTGTAAACTTTGTGGTTTCGGGTCCCTGTAAAACCCATTTTTTCCTCTTTCAAAAACAAAGGTTGTCATAGCTCCACAATCGAGTGCACTCTCACTTTGTTTAGCTACGACTACCTTGAAAACTATTAAAAAAAGGTCACAAACATATACTATAATGCATTAATTGCAACTATTTACTATCTCTAAAATAAATGACATTGCAATTTATCTAATAAATAATACCTAGATATTTGATTAATGCATTTGACTGTCCATCTCTCATTATTTTGCACCCATGGTTTTTTTGCAAATGCATAAACTGGTTTAGACCATACCTCCTGACTTTCTTGCAACAATATGTCAAGTTCTATAGTAGAGCATTGATGACAAACAATAAATAGTTGGCATAGATCCCTGCAAAACCAATAACCACTCGAAGAGACACTGTGCATTGCATCTAAAATGAACAACAACCTTGATTTAAATTTATTAACAAATGTTTTTTTAATTATTAATAGATCTTAAGAAAAATTAATCCCTTATTTTTATGATTCTTCTAAATAATAGTAAATAACATAGATCCAAGTAAAATAAAACTAGCATACATATATTAATATATTAATATATATAAAATACATCGAGAGTTTTCATTCTCTATTTTTTTTTTGATTGATTTATCTTTGTGATCAAATCTTTGATTTCTCTTTGCGATCAAAAATATTATCTAATTTTTTTGTTTCATCAAATCTCTTTGTTTTTATTTTTTTGTTTCATCAAGTCTCTTTGTTTTGATTTTTTTAATATTTTTGTTTAATCAAATCTCTTTGATTTTGTTTTTTTATTTGATCTATGTGATTTTGATTTTTTATCTTTCATTTATTTATTTGATCTTTTCATGATTTATTGTTGTCTAAGTTGAAATGTAAAACAACGATCTCTTATACTACTTGTGAGAAGACAATAGATTGAAAGTCAATATTTAGTAAAGTTGAATCAAAGCATAATAATACCATTGATTTATACAAACAATTTTTCATATAAAATCCTAAAGAAATCCATTCAACCATTGATTCATACAAAAAATTATTCATATGAAACTCCACATAAACCTATACAACCATTGATTCAAACAAACAATTAATCATATAAAATTCCCAGAAACCCATTCAACTATTGATTCATACAAACCCTATAGTTCTCTATAATCGTCTTGCTCTTCTTTAGAAATCTATAAGACAAGGTATTTCTTTTTTCATTCACCAAAAACAAGAGCCCCCTTGAGAAAAGACAAGCAACTCCAATGATTTGTATACACTTGATAGGACAAAAATTTATTTAGATGGTGTTTGGGGCTTTAATGTAAAAAAAACTTAATTCTAAAGAAACTGCAATGAAAATAAAGTAGTATTTATGACTGTTGTAGCTCACTTACCATTTGCATGGGCCTTTTTTGTAATTAACCTCCTTCCTGAAGGATGCTGATTAAATTCAAATAGACTAAATATGCCTCCCATGCAGCCCGGTTGTTCTTTAGGGGAACAATTCTTGAGATGGTTCTTTGTCATGACTACTGCAGATATATTAGCATCAATCCAAAAGTTGTGCTCCCAATGCTCAAATAGCTACGATTCTACAATTCCAATACACTTACAAAAATAATCAAAGGAGATAACAAACCCAAATATTTTCACCTCAATATCTAACTCAAAACAGAAAATGTTCTATCATTAGAATATTCACCACAATAGCTATAGTACAACATATTCAAAAGAAAATGGAACCAGTAATTTTCGAGCCTCGTTATTACCTTGCCGATACAAGTATTTATGAGCAAACGAAGAAATTTGACTCTCCCCCAAAAAAACTTTAATAAACTCAAAATATCAGGTATCTACCCAGCTTGGAAAGCTGATTGATGGCTCTAAACTGCTCAAAGTAAAAATTTCTTCCAGATCCCAAGTATTTACCACCTACTATAGCCGAACTATCTCTAAATCTTAAAACTTACAAAAATCACTTCGTCAATCGACTCCATTGCAATAAGGAAACCACAGACATGCTATCCCCCTCATTTGATCCTCAACTCTACAAAAAATTACAATCAAAATCTTGCCAATAAGAAGAAAAAAAAGGGGACCTTGGATTTCATTAACAAACAATGGAAAAATTAATTCTTTAAAAAGAAAAAACCTTAAATTAAGAGAATGAAACAAGAGCCTTGTCAATTTTCTGGAAAAGAAAAATACTTTCAATGTGAAAATAATGAATTTCAACTAAATCGAACTAACATGATAGCGGATTTTAGCGTTCCTTCAAGCTTTGACAAAAATTTCATCTCTATACAAATTTTGACACATTTTTAGCCTCACTCACCCCATTACTAATAAGATCAATTAGTTTTATCATCACTAAATTGTCCTAGTCATTATATTTATGTTCCCCTATACAAAAAGTTGCGCTTTACATTGTTTTAATGAGCGACAGAGCTCCGCATTCATTTTCCATTCGTCCACTTTAAAAGTTAAAGTTGCATAACTATGCTTTTTGTAAGACTTTTTGATTTTTCCCTTATATGTATGTTGCAAGTCATTTCAACGCCAATTTAAATGCAAAGAATAAAAATGTACTCAGGTTTTGCAATCCATAATGTGAGTGTAAGAAGCCTCTCGGCTTAATAAATTTTAAATAAATAAAAATAACTCTAAAACAACATGTCTTGAGCATATTTTTAGATGGATGTATTTAAGATATCTATATTAGTTAATTTTCTTATAGTTTTAAGTAGTGAGGTTTTAAATTGTGACATGACTAGAATGGTAGCAAGGAGTGGATTGTAATATGTGAGTGTATTAACAAATTTTAGTAACTTGAATTTGATACTTATTTACAAGTCAATTTAATAATTTTTGCTGGTAAACATACTATCAAATAAAAATAATTTTATTTTATTTTATTAAATAAAATCAATAGCTAAGTGAAACAAAATGTAACTCTTCAAAATAAATAATATTATAAATAAAATAGTTGTGTGTGAACCCTTTTCCTAGTACCTGCAAAACAACATGAATAAACAAGTTAGACAAGGATTTGCAAGCTAAAACAAGAATTCCCCATGAAATCCATTTGCAAACTCAAAATAGGAAAGAAAATAAGCAAGAACACAATGAAATGATAAAAACTAGATTAAATCCTAATTTAAATAGCAAACACTTAATCCCATGGGGGAATTGGTGCCAATTTGATATGAAAATTGGCCCTTTCCCAATTCCTATGATGCAAGATTCGAATGTTGAAGATGATGTTGATCCACTTTGATGAAAAGATGAGAACTCCAAGCCAAATCTGCAAAAATCCTAGCTAAGAATTTGAATGATTAATGGAAATGGCTAAGTATTTTAGCATGGTAACTTTGCTTGGATTGTGGATAGTAAAATGAGGAGAGGAGCTCTTCATTTAAAGGATTTCAAGATGGATGAATGCCCAAGGCACAACATTCATAATCTACCATGGGGGAATTTTAGGAAATTCAAATCAAATCATGTGTACAACTCATAATTTCTGCAAGAGGGGAATATAGACACATTGATTATGTGCCTACATTTACCAACATATTACCGGATGATGCAACGAATTTATTCGAAGTGAATAAGAGGAGAAATGACTCCAGATTTAGGAGATAGAGAGTCATTTGATTTACAGGGTTAAGACACACTTGGAAAGTGCTACCTCAACAGACAAACTTGATATTATAATGCCATGATTTTTTAATGTGATAGCATAAGTAGTTGACTATTGTATCTTGACATTAATATAAATTGTTTGCAATGAAATGGTATGATGCATTGATATGATGCTGATAACAAAATTATCCCATGATGTATGTGAATTAAATGCTTACTATTGTTTATGAATAGGATAATTATGAAATGTTTTCGTTCATACTAGCGATGATTTATGTAATGGTAATATGAAATGGTTATGAAATGCAAATGAATTCCTTATGCAATGTTCAATTAATGCTTAGGATTTTTAGCAGCTATTTGCATGCATTTACGATTGTGGTTTTCTCTTCTTGTATTTTGTAGCATGTGTTGGATAGCACGTCAATGACATGCATGTGTCACGCTAGATCCTATGACTTTAAATGTTCAAACGACCATTTTTGAGTGTTTTCCACTTGTCAACTATCCATTGGTAATCGAGACGCCTTGTAATGGCTCGAGAAGCTTCTTTTCCCTCCTATCTTTAAATGTTATCTTTTCAATCCATTTGGTCTTTTTGGGGAACTCTCTTCCCCTTTCTTGGAAGTTTTCATGGCTCTCTACAACTTTCTACAACACTCTCAAGTTGGCAACACTCTTTGCAACTCTCTTAGCTCTTGATCTCTACCTCTCTCCTTGGCTTCCTTAAGCCTTGTAGGTGATATCTTTCTTATCTTGTGTCTTTGAGCAGGATCTATTGCATTTCTACTTCATGGTATGGGTTCTCCTCCTTGAGCGAATTGTTTTTATCATGCATTCATTCCATTTCTGTATCTATCTGGCTGTCTGTGGATGGGAACACCAAAATGAGGGTTTGACTAAGGCAAACCCCTAAATAGCTCCAACATGCAGGTGTTGAAGACATATCTTTGTTGGAGGCTTCATTTCTTTGTTAGCATCATCTCATCATCTACATTTTATTTTTTAATATACTTTACTTTAGTTCTTTACATTTTGTTACTTTCTTATTTTGGAAATTTTGCAAATTAGATTTTCGCACTTTGAATGTTTTTGGGATTTCTCATTTTGACCAAGAGATGCCAAGTGCCTCTGGGCCTCAAGCATCCACACTATTGTCCTTGTTTACGCTACCATCCGCTAGAGCCCGTAGTTTGACTGTGATTTGCCATTATGATAGACTCTCCTATAATATGACAGGTCTAGGGTATTTGATCCCTGGACTTCTTGAGATGAAACTCGTGAGAACAAGATGACCTTCTCTATTTTGGTGAACCCGAGTGAAAACACCTTCCCCAATTTTTTTTTTGAATGCCTCGAACCCCATTTAACACAAGGTGATTTCTTCGATTTGATATCTTATTGATGTTTTTCTATTTCTTTCTTCTATCTCTTTCTAGCTTTGTTAAGAAACTTCAAGAAGTTCTCCAAGCGTGTGAAAGTGAGTTCTTTTATTCTTCTTATTACTATTGTTGATCCGCTCTCTTGAAAAAGTGTCTTGGATATTTTGGTGTGCAGGTGCATCATTAATAGCACCTTAATGTGCTCTTGGAATTTTCATTCCAACTGTTCTCTCTAGAGATGATGCATTAGGCGGGCCAGAAGCTCCCCTTGCGCCAATGCACTCTCTTATAGATGATGATGCATTAGCTGGGGATGAAAGTTTCTCACATCGGTGCCTCCAAGCTATATTGTTGAGCAGCATCTTCAAATGATTCCTCTAAATTGCGAAGGAATCCGTAAATATAATCTATGAACTACCACCCCTTAAAGGCCTAAGAGACCGTCCATTTATCTGATCCAGCTAATTGCATGATAAAAGTATTTGCTCTATTAATGGTGTCTTGGGAGCATAGTGATTCTCTTTTCTTTCAAATGGCTCCCTCTTTAGAGCGTTAGACCAGGATTATAATACTAGAAAAACTACAAAACATCAATAACTGCTTCTTTACCACTTCCTCGGGATTTTCTTTAGCACCTAAAACTACAACAAAGCACGTAGTGATTACATCTTCCCATTGTAACTTTGATTATCACGACCAAGGATCGTTTGGCGGGACTGCTTTACCGATTCATGGCCGCCGGGGATGCTTTAGGAAGCCTTGGTGGCGAGTACTGTGCCTTCTTCTTCGCCACGACGAATGTTATTTGCTTGATAGCTCATATTCATGTGGAGAGGCCGAAGTTATGTTCCTCAACAGGCTGGGTACCTGCAGCGATACAGAAGGTTTGGACCCCTAATGAGACGATTCAACATTAACAATATTGATGGGGACATTACTTGGATTGGATGGTCCGGGAACTCAATGTAAGTTCATTGGGGGTTGCCTAAAATTAAAATTGATTCAGGGATCTTGCAAGTCTTTTACGTCAGTTAGGCGATTCTAGGTTTGCGGCTTGGAACCGCCCTATCGTGAACTTGGTAGACCGATTCATGGATGCTACTTGTCATAATAATCAGTCCAATTAGAGATGACCCAGATGTTGTATGCTTATGTGAGAGGCAGTTATCGGTCAGGCTTCGATTGTGCCTACTCTCATCCTTTTAGGCGGGAGCATACGATGAGGTAGAGAGATACTGGCCATGTCGGGCGTGTACAACGTTAGATTTGTGCAGATGTGCACGCAGTTGATTGGCTAGATGTATGGCTATGTGGCTGTCTTTGTATTTGCAACATGGACCTAGGCTCATAGGGGGCCTCGGTAATAACTTTCACGGACTTGATTTTTGCAGTTGTCCAACTTTCGACACTTGGTGGTCCAACCTTGGGCTGATATGATCAGGGTTTGGAAGATGAGTCACACTGGTTCAGACCTCCTCTTCGGTTGACTGTTCTAGGTGAGGATCTAGAGGCATACAGGGTCAGAGGCAGGGGTAGAGGACAAGGATGAGGGCGAGGACCTAGGATCGAGATCCGACAGGATCCACTAGGGGTGCCCCCAGTTCAGCTAGGTCAGGGAGATGTCCCCATGCAGGACCAGCAGGAGGATCTGCCAGTCCCACCACCACGAGCCGAGGGTGAGGATCAGGTTCATGTGCAGCCTTTGAACAGTTACAGGCAATCGAGAGAGACCCAGCTGTAAAATGCATTTCTATTGAATACAATTACTGTGGCGTCTATGCTCCAAGAGATGAGGGGAAACTTGACTAGAGTACTTGTCATGGTCAGGGTGAGGGCAGCATCCTTGGCCATGATCGTACCCTTTGTGCTTTATGGTTTTTGATAGCCCGATGGGCATTTTGTACCTGACTGATCCGATTATTATTTGTACTATGACAGTTGATGATATGATATATATTCGATTTTGATGAGATGTACCGTGCACTTTTATTTATGCATGGATGACTTATTTCTATATATGCTTCGCAGTGATATTTTATGGATGCATTATTTCTAATGATGTTTATGCAATGATGTTATCTATATGATGATTTATTTCATGTCACATGATATGTTATTTCTGATCGTGATATGATGCTAATGAAATGATGGTATGAGATGCTTAGAATAACAAATGTTATTATCCTAAATGATGATGTATGTGATGCAATGATATGATGATATGTATGCCTAATGAATTAAATGCTTATGTTCCTATTGTTTATGATTAGGATAATTATGAAATGTTTTCGTTCATACTATGCGATGATTTATGTAATGGTAATATGAAATGGTTATGAAATGCAAATGAATTCCTTATGCAATGATCAATGTAATGACATGAAATGTAATGTAATGGGTGGAATGCGATGTCATAAATGTTTGTGTATGTTTCCTATATGATATGTTATGCAATATGCTAATGATTTGTGGATGCAGGATCGATGACGATGATGGTGATGGTAATCATCATAGTACTTTGTTAGTGTGGTTAGTGAGAAAAGAAGAAGTCATTTCAACAAGACGCATGATGACACAAATGCAGATGATGATTACTTGCCGAGGAATTGGGATTTTCAAAGGACCAAATTTTCTTATGTTTGATAACACACGTGGTACGATGCATCAAGGTATAGCAAACCAGGATGGCGTGGTACCTAGTGTGATGGACTTTGACTCGACAATCAAATAGGAGTATTCTTGTTCATGAAAACCTTGCTAGGATGCACAGAAGTTTCAGACACCTTGGACCAAAACATGGAAAGGTAAACCTATCCCTGTAATGGTCAACAAGTTTCCCCAGACCTCTTCCATACATACTTGACAAAGCATAGGAGGTTGTTGGATTCGATTTTGGGATATCCGAGACGTCCTTGGAATGAGCGCAAAATAAGATAAGTCAAAAGACAAAGACCAAGTAAACAAACAAACTAATGCTCTTCTCGCTAACAAAAAGAGGATGTGTTTTCTAAGGATGATGAACGAAACTTATTAAAAAATAATGCCCATTGTAGGAAGGATTCATCCTAGGACATGTTATTCCACCATTTTGATGGATAACAATTCAGATGTGTTACCAATTAACCAGCTTGCTTCGTACCTTAGACTTTAGACTTGACATTTGGAGTAGACTGAGGCTTGTTTCTGATTGTTTCGCCAAAGGTTGTTTTCAGTTTATTATGGATGGTGCTTATTGTGGGTGCAAGCGAGATGAGGCGGATGATTTTTTCAAATATTTGGATGTTTTTGATGTTTTGCACTGTTTTGAGGCTGTTTCTGGTGTTTTCGAGATTTTGCAAATGTTTTGATTTTTGATTTTTTAAGATTTTATATTTTGACCAAGAGACTACACCTCACAGGGGCCTGCTAATCGACAGATTAGCCTTGCCTACGTTATATACGCAGAGACCACGTAGTTTGACTGACGACTCGACTGATTTACAGACGATGATATACATGATGAAATGTTAGCTTATTATGATAGACTCCTATAGGACTGACCTAAATGTCTCAGGGGATGATCAAAGATCAACCTTGCCTATGTTCAAGCTCAGAGACGATGTAGTTCGACAAGACGACCTTGTTTTTGGTTTTTTGAATGACATTTTGACATGTTTTTGGATTTTGATATGTTTTGATGTTTTTGGATTTTTTCTGATGTTGAGGACTTTAAAACCATACACGAATCTGATCCGATGAGAACGTGCCCCCAACGTGATGTAATAGACTTCTTCGATAAAGGTAGGACAAATTAACCTTGAGGATGGGCCGAGTAGTACTAGGAGGGATCATGATACGAACATAGGACCAAGCTATGGTGCAAATGCGAGTGGATGAGTGATGGATGGAGATATGGATGCTATGGATGTATATCAAGCCATAAAGATCCTGGTGGATGCAAAGTGCTTATTTACACAAGGCGCCTATTTGTTAGGTTTTCACCGAGGTACTTGCCCAAAGTGCCACTAAAGTGGTTTTCACTAGAGGATGATTTTTTTCTCTTTACTATTTTTGATCCTTTTTCTGATTTTTTTGGATTTTTTGCTTTTTTGAATTTTTGTTGTTGTTACCAAGATGCTTGTTTGCCAGGTTTTGTCGAAGTAACCATTTTTTCAAGACTTTTTCTTTTTTTTGGATTTTTGGTTTTATACCCTAGAAGATTTAGGCATAAAACTTTTTGAGATGGGAGCTATTCATGGGCTCCTGCAGAGGTTCCCCTTCGGGTGTTGATAGCTGATATGCCCCTGATTTATAACTTGTTGTTATGACAAAAGGTCCTAGCCAATTAGGTTCGAACTTGCCTTTGCTGCTGGGATTTGGGACATTCTTCTGATTTTCTTTCAAGACCAATTCTCCAATTTGGAAAGTCCTACTTCTGATTTTCTTGTTGTAGCTTCGTTTAAGTCTATTCTGATAGACTTGCAAGTGATTCAGAGCATCGATCCTTCCCTCATCCAGTAACTCCAACTCATTTAGTCTTGATACCCGATATTCCTCATCCATGATGAGGTTTTGCAATGATATTCTGAGGGATGGGAGCTCGATCTCAATGGGGAGTACGACTTCTGATCCGTAGACCAAGGAGAATGGGGTGGCGCCAGTGGGTGTGCGGATGCTGGTTTGATAAGCCCAGAGGGCGGGATTAAGCTGTAGATGCCAGTCATGACCTGCATCATTGACTGTTTTCTTGAAGATTTTGAGGATGGTTTTATTCGTGGCTTCTGCTTGGCCATCGCCTTGGGGATAATACGGGGTGAAGAAGCGATGCTAGATTTTGAATTTCTCGCACAAGTTGTGAACCTCCTGGTTGTTGAATGGTGTCCCATTATCTGAGATAATGGCTTGTGGAACACCGTAACGATAGATGAGATAGTTCAAGATAAATTTTGAGATTTGCTTCCCAGTGATATGTCATGGGTATGGCTTCCACCCACTTTGTGAAGTACTCAGTTGCAGTGATGATGAACTTGTGGCCATTGGATGAGGTGGGTGTGATTTTGCCAATGAGATCGAGTCTCCATTGCGAGAAGGGCCATGGTGTGACAATCAGATGAAGCTCTTGAGCTAGAGCATGGATGAGGTCCCCATGCTGCTGACATTGTAAACACCTTTTAGCATGATCATGCACTTCTCTTTCCATTGTGGGCCAATAATACCCCATCCTCAACAGTTTCTTGGCGATGGTCATTCCGCTCGAGTGTGAGCCACAAATACCGTTATAAACCTCGGTTAGAGTGGTTAATGCCTCCTCAGCATTTAGACAGTGTAGCAAGGTACCTTCTATGCTTTTATGGTATAAGGTATCACCTAGGATGACAAATCTGGATGCCTTTTTGATAAAGGTTCATTTAAGGTTTGGTGGGAGGTCAGCGAGTATGATTCCTATGCAAAGATATGTGTAGATGTCATGGTATGAAGGATCACCGAGACCAACGATTTCGCACACAAATTTTGATTCTGGTACCTCGAATGCGGGAATGAGAAGCTGCTCAATCAAGAATTTGTATCTTGGGACATTGTTAGGGATATTCAACAAGGATCCAATGGTTGCCATCGCATCTGCTGCTTTGTTGTTGGTTCTTGGAATCTGCTCAAATGTTATGTCAATGAAGGATTCCTTTAGAGTCTCCACCAATTTCTTGTATGGAGTGAGCTTATCATCCTTAGTCTGATATTCATTATTGACTTGGTTTATGATCAACTGTGAGTCTCTGTAGACCTTGAGAGCTATGATATTCCATTGCACTGCTATCCTAAGCCCTATAGTCAAAGCCTCATATTCTGCTATGTTATTTGTGCAAGGAAATGCTAGTTTGTATGACCTTGGTATGTAGTCCCCCTGTGGGGTGATGAAGACGACACCAGCTCCTGATCCGTGTTGTGTATATGAGCCGTCGAAGTATAGTTTCTAGTGATCTGCTACGTTGAGGTTAAAAATAGACTCATCTGGAAACTCTGAGACAAGGGGATTCTCAGAATACATAGGTGCTTCTGCTAGTTGATCTGCAATAACTTGACCCTTAATGGCTTTTCTCTCTACATACTCGATGTCATACTCGGACAATATCATTACCCATTTTGCTATTCTGCATGTGAGCATTGCCTTTGATAAGAGATACTTGAGGGGATCAATTTTGGCAATGAGCTTTATCTTGTGTGCCAACATGTGATGTTTGAATTTTTGGGATGCAAATACTACTGCAAGGCAAGATTTCTCGATGAATGAGTAATTTAGCACATGACTGACCATTGTTCTACTGATATAGTATATAGCCCTCTCTATTTCATTTTCATCATGTTGAGCTAGGAGAGCTCCAAGGGCTGTTGTTGCTGACACATATAAGATTAATGGCTTTCTTAGGATAGGTGGCATTAACACTGGTGGTGTCAGTAGATATTCCTTGATCTTGTTGAATGCCTCTTCACATTTTGTATCCCATTTATACACTACCCTTTTATGGAGTAGGTGAGAATATGGATTCTGCTTGTCTACCAGTTCTGCTATGAACCGTCAGATGGATTGAAGTCGGCCTTGGAGGCCTCTCAGTTTTTTTAATGTCTTTGGTGCTTCCATCTCGAGGATTGCTTTCACCTTCACCGGATCCACCTCGATAACCCTCATGGAGACTATTTATCCTAGCAATTTACCTAATTGTACGCAAAAGACACACTTCTTGGGATTTAGTCTGACTTTGTATTCCTCCAGTCTGTCAAAGATAGCACTTAGGGTTGCTATATGATCTTGTCTTTTTCTTGACTTGGCTAGGATGTTGTCGACATAGTCTTCGACTGTTTTGTGAATCATGTCATGGAATATCAGTGTCATGGCCCTTTGATAGGTTTCTCTTGCATTCTTTAGGCCGAATGGCATCATGTTCCAATAGTAGGTCCCCCATAGACAAGTGAAGGCAGTCTTATGTTGATCTTCCTTTGCTATCATGATCTGGTTGTATCTTGAAAATCTATCCATTAGTGATAGCATCTCATGTCCTGTTGTCATGTCTACTATCATGTCGATGTTGGGAAGCGGGAAATCATCCTTGGGACATGCTTTGTTCAAATCTCTAAAGTCTGTACAGATTCTGATAGCTCCGTCAGGTTTTGAAATAGGTACCAAATTTGATACCCATTCGGGATAATCAATGGGTCAGATAAATCCTCCATCTAACAACTTTTTGAGCTCCATTTTGACTAACAAAGTGATTTGGGGATGCATTTTTTGAAGCTTCTGTTTAACCGGCTTTGCTTCTGGATACACTGCCAAATGATGGACCACAGTCTCTAAATCTAGCCCCAGCATATCAACATAACTCCATGCAAAGTTTATTTGTCTTTCCTTTAGGAAGGCTGCTAGGAGTTCTTGCTCTTCTGATAATAGTGATTCTACATAAAATGTGATATGCGGGGCCTCCTCTGTTCCTATGTTGACTGGATTGCATTTTTCGGCCAAGACTACAAATTTCTCTTGATGAATAGCTCTTAAGGGAAGATTGAATCCTTCATCCTCGGGCACCTCAAAGAGGTTTTCACCGTTGGATACGTCCTTTCTTTTTACTATTTTCTTGTCAAAGAGTGTCACAGTGTGGTTTTCACTCAAGAACTTGGATATGATTCTTAGTTTCTCACTTTTGCGACTGAAGGATTCAATCGTTTCCCCGTAATAGGCATGTGTGTCCAACTCCATTATAAACCCTGCCTTGTGATCTCCATCTGGAATGTTATCCCTCAATCCCATGAATTCTGAGAGTGCTTCATCATTTTTGAATGTATCGAGAACTAGTGGTCCTCATTGGTCATAGTCGATCAGTTGGGGGTAGACTAAACGAATCTCATGATTTTGACTATCTGGTTCAAAGGATATGGTACTAATCATACACAAGGTGGTATCTTCGAATAGCCTAGGTAGGTTGGATAAGGTATCTTCATCGTCGCTACTAATATAGGGCTCAGTTATAAAATTATGTGTGTCCCTACCTGTGACTATTGGTGAGTGTACTTGTACTAGCACTGGCTGAGGAGAAATATTAGTGGCTCTAACTGAAGGACCCTGACCACGTATGGTTATTCTCGGAGTGGCACATCCAAGACTAAGATTTTTTATGGGTTGCATCTCTAGCATGATAGGTATTATGAGCCCATTGTCATTTTGTCCCAGTCTTTGATTTCGGTCATAACCCATTGCAAGCATCATGTGTAGGCCCTTGCTTCTTTTGTCCATTGGTAAATTAGCTGTCGGTCTTTCATCTTGATACAACATGTGAGATGGATCTACTTCAATGACCTCATGACCAAGGTCTCCCCATCTTGTGAATTCAGGATAATTTTTAGGATAGGTTTATGATGTGGAAGCTTGACTTTCTTGTGGGCGTCCTCGTGATCTAGGAGATTGTGGTAACTCTCCTATCACAAAAGCATTGTTAGGGAGTTTGTAGCTTCCACAACCATCCTCCTGGATGATGAGTTTGATATCAGAGATGGTGGGGATGGTGGGGATGGTAGGTGTCTCTATCGCAGAAGTGGACGCAAGAGTGGTGGGGTCGATGTATGGTGTGGATGGGCCTTCATCATTCTTTGGCACTTGGGGCATTTTGTAATACTTGGCTTCAAGATTCTTGCAATATGCAAACGGCCCAGGATCTCCATGGACAGTAACCTCTTGTCCATTATGTGTAAATTTCACACATTGGTGGAAGGTTGATACTACGACATTCATCGCATGAATCCATGGGCGTCCCAGGAGGATATTGTATGGCAATTCGAGGTCCAAGAACTGACATGTGGTTTCCATGAGTGTTGGCCCTACTTGGATAGGGAGCTTAATCATGCCTTGAGACATTCTTTCTTGGTCATTATATGCTCTTATCATGATGCCCTTTCCTTTGTCAATGGAACCTTCTGATATTTTCAACTGCTTGATGAGGCTAAGAGAACATATGTTCAAGCCTGCACCTCCATCCACTAAGACCCTTTTGATTTTTCTCTTGTTTACAATGGCTTCCAAGTGAAGTGCACGGTTGTGAGATGGTTGGGTGGGGAAATCTTGGTCAGAGAATGTAAGGAGATTAGGTGTTATGATATTTCCGACCATAGCTTGGAATTGCTCTGCATCGAGATCTGCGGGGACAGTGGATGAGGCTAATGCTTCCTCAAGGATCTTTTTATGCGCTGATGAGATTTTTAACAACTCCATGATGGAGATGTGTGTTGGCATTCTCTTGAGTTGTTCTACAACATTGTAGGTATGCGAAACGGCTCTAGATGAAGGGACTCTGTTAGGTTGGGATGATCCTGCAATGGTGACTTTTCCGCCTCTTGTGGTGACTCCACAATATTCAGCATGGGCACCCTTGATGGTGATGACCATGCAGTCCTCATTTAGGGAAGCAACGACTATTTCATACACATTATTTACACTGCCCTTCCCCTTATCATTTTTATTCCCTTTATTGCCATGATTCGGCATCAGATTTGTGTAGATTTGAAGATCCTGATTTCCAGTAGGTTGTTCCACATTTATGATTTTCTTGTCAATGAGATCTTGGATGATGTTTTTGAGTCTCATGCAATTTTTTGTGGTGTGACCTTTTATTTTGTGGAATTCACAAAGTTGATTCTCGTTGTACCAAGGAGGTTTGACATTGGGTTCTTGGTAATTTTTGAATGTGGGAGGTTTGATAAGTTTTTCGTTGATCAACTTTTTCATTATATCCTCCAATGGTTCCCCCAAAATAGCGTATTTGCATTTTGGATAAGTTTTGAATTGGGGAGGTCCCCTTTGGCCAGTGAGGTTATTAATGGTGGGATTATTGGGTTGATATGTTGTGTGATGAGTGTTTTGGCGTTGTGATTGGATTTGCGATGCGGGTGTATTTTGGCGTGGACCACTAATGACCACCTTGGCATCGACGACACCATCATTAGTGATGTTCTTGTTTCTCGCCCACATGCGAGGTTTATCGTTGTAATTTGATGGTGGGCGGTTGTTTTGCTATTCATGATATGATGTTGATTCAATAGGTTGAGTCACAAGGGCTCTTTCGATGCTAAGCACCTTGGAGATCAATTGCTCATATGTGGTGATTCCCTGAACCTTGAGATGAAACGCCAGGAGGTTTTCAAGGTTGGCTATGATTGTGCAGACTTGTTGTTCTTCTGGCATGGTCCACTTGCTCCGATTGGCCTTGGATCACCATCGTTGAAGGAATGAAGCGAAAGATTCATTCTTTCCTTGTTTTAGAGCAGAGAGTTCTTCGAGACTGACATCCATTGCAATTTTACATGTGTAATTCCTAATGAATGCATCTCTAATTTCTTCGAATGTTCTAATGCTTGAAGGTAAGTGAGAGAACCATTCTATAGCAGGACCTGCCAAGCTCCTAGGGAATAGCCACATCAGATAAGTATCGTCATATGCAACTTCCATACAATGAACCTGGAATTCCCTAATGTGATCTTTAGGGTTTCCCATCCCTTGATACTTATCAAATTTGGGGATTTCAAATCCCTTAGGGAATGGTTTCATGTCTAGGCTCTTATCAAATGGATAGGGACACAAGTTGCTTGGCGCTTTGGTCGTTCGCCCCAATTGAAGGTCGAGCACTTGTTGCGAGAGCAACCTGAGTTGTGTTGTCACATCATTCTGGGGATCAGGGGGTGGGATGAAAGTGTTTTGAGGTGTTTGAATCGTGGTTTGGATGGATGGGTTGGTCAGTGTATTGTTTGATGGTATCTACATGTTCTATTGAGCGAAGTAGGCTTCTACTTGCTTTTGTATGAATGATGCTTGTTGTTGATCTTGCTGTTGTTGTGCTAGGATTTGTGCTTGTTGTTGCGCTTGTTGCTGCTCCAACAACGCTTGTTGTTGGGCTTGCTGTTGTTCCAACAACGCTTGTTGTTGGGCTGCTAATTTTGCTACTTCTTGTTGCTCTTGGTATTGCCTCAATGCTTGTTGATATGCCTGCAATTGCGCTGCTTGTGCAAGAAGTTGTGCTTGTGCTTGTGCTTGCTGTGTTTGATATTGAGCTTGCGCTTGTGCTTGGGCTTGAGCTTGTACTGCTTGTGCTTGTGCAGCTTGTTGTTGTAATAAAAGTTGTGCTTGTGCGACCCTTTGTGCTTACAATGCTTGTGTGGCTTGGGCGGCTTGTTGTTGTTGTTGTTGCAATAAAGCTTGAGCTTGCGCAGCTTGTTGCGCTTGTATTGCTGCTTGTGTAGCTTGAGTGGCTTGTTGCACGGCTTTTTGTTTCTGGACTTGTTGGTATCCTCTTTGGAAAGCAGCTTGCAATGCTGCATCATATTGATTTGATGTGCTGAAAGTTAGTGGTGGTGGAGGTGGTGGTGGATTTGGAATAGTATTCGTGAAGGTGGTGTTGATGTTTTGCGTGTTGGATAATGGTATTGATGTGATTGGTCCTTGTGAGACCATGCTTTGTGAGGTTAGGGGTGTGTTTGATGATGTTGCCATTGCTTGTGTGTTTATCGTTTGTTGTTGCAATATCAACGATAAATTTTGATGTTTGGTGCAATGCTTTGATTGATGGTTGGGATGTAGGTTTGATTGATACTTGGTAGGGGAGGAAGCCCTAAACCAAGGAGTGGTGTGGATTATAATGGCAATGGCGGAAGAGGTGGAAATATAAGGGGTGTGAGTTGTGAAAATGTCGTGGTGTCGAATAATCCCCCTAGTCTGAACGTATCTCCCTCTTCTTGTGAATTTGTGAGAAGAGGTGTTTGTGGTGTTGCATGAAAAAATGATGATGATGGATCGTGATGGAATGTGAGAGGAACATTTTTGTGCAAGGGGTTTTTGGGTGTGTTTTGTTCCAAGGTGCTGTTTGCGTCCATGTTTTGATTATTAACAAGGGGATGTGATTGAAGAGCATTGAGGAATGTGTTTCCCTTGTTGACATTTGGTTGGGTTGGAGCAAATGATGTCGTGATTTGTGGAATGTTTTGTGTGACATTTTGAGATGGGGGTGTAGATGAAATGGGTATGGTGGATGAGATTGGGGGAAATGATGTGTCCACAATAGTACTCACATCAAAATCCGAAGGCAGCTTGGCCCCTTGTTTTGCTAATTCAAGCATGTACAACGAAGGGTTAAGTCTTATCATGATGTTGATGATTCTATGGTTGTCTGGATTTTGGAGCATTTCTATCATTTCCTCGCGAGACATTCCAAAAGTGAGGTCCTTTCCTTGATTTTCTTCTTGGGGATGTTGCGATGATGAGAGGGTCAATGGGTTGCTTGATTCTATTGGATTCATTTCTGCGTTGGTTTGGCTAAGATCACTTGAAGCAGGTGTTTCTTTGTTGGCTTCCATACTCTTCTTGTATTGAGATCTTGTTTGGACCATAAAACAAGGATCAAGAATATGGGAGATGAATCTCTTGATTCTTTGGATTGATCTCTATTTTATGTCCCAAAGTGAAAGTTTTAGGATGCTTTTGAGGATCAAAGGTGATGATATGACGATGATGTTATGGATGGATGATATGGATGCTTTTGACTTTTGATCAATCTTGAATGAGACACTAGGCTTTTTTATGACTTTGGATTTTGATTCTTGGTTTTTGATTTTGAGACTTTTGAGATTTTGTCCTTGATTTTTTATTTTGATTTGGATTTTGAAGAAAAAGACCTTAAGATGTTGGATGATGATCTAAGGGATAGCTTTGTCCAAAGGATGATAATTTGAATATGTGCGAGGAGAAGGATGCATCTACCCACACCTATTCAAACAAGATGATTGTTTCACTAAGCATATGGAGAAGGATTCATCTACATACACTAAGCTAGACAAGATGATTTTGATAACTTTGACTAAGCATATGCAAAAGGATGCATTTACACATACCTAGCAAAAGGTGTTTTGATAAAATGTTTTCAAGGATTTTGTCTCAATGATTTGGATGATTTTGATTTTGCCATAAAGCCTAGTATGAAGGATGATTTCAAGATTTTCCCAAAAGGTGATGATGAGATGGATTTTGTTTTGATGTTTTGGATGGATGGATGAAAAAGGTTTTGATAATGTTTTGATCCTAAGATGAACCTAAAAAGGACATCTTGTTTGCCTAGATCTAGGTATTGAAGAGCATGCAAATGCTTCCTAATGACCTTTGTAACCAAGAAATGATTTTATTTGAACATTCATTTTCGGATTTTCAATCAATGATTTGTGGTTTGGGATTTGGAGTATTCAACACATATGAAAGTTCATTTTGCTTAGCTTTGCTTAATGTCTTTATTTTACCAAAAACACTTTCTTCAATTAGGTTTTTCAAACTAAGATGTCCTATGTCTTAATTTCTTCAAACCCCACAAGATATGTTATGTGGAAATTTAATGAACTTAAGGCAAAGGGTTTCCCTATTGTTTACTTAAGGAGACAAATTGAGATCTAATCCAATGCTTAGAAACCTCTAAGGATGTGAATCCCAAGGGAAAGCAATAACATATGGATTGTGTCAATGGTATTTGCCTTCAAAAGGGTTTGAAATTTGGATGATGTTAAGTGTTTGTTTTCATGATGTTTTCGATCAAGCAATGCATTTTGTAACCCAAGAATAAGTACAATCCTATGGATATGTAAGACAATATTTGTTGGATTCCCACTTGGACAAGTCCACTACGCTTATCTCTAGCGAATGGTTAGATGCTTGACCACACTGGCTCCCCTCCATGACACTCACTTATACGGGGCAGCCAAGCATCAACACCCATGAAACTCGCATGGCATGCTTTCCATTTCTACTAGAAGATTGTAAAAGTGTGGGGTGGCTTCAGAACGACCGTTCTTGCACCAACAAATAGATAAAGGATTTTGGCAAATTCTAGCACATGGGTTTTAGTAAGGACTTTCCGTTCGTAGGAGTTGACCCAACGTGGCAAGAGTTCCTTTTTGGATCCATCTTGTCGGAGTCAACCGCGTGATATTGGCATTTCTTCCAATATCCACATTTATATCCCGGCTGGAAATACTCTTGGCTTTAGAGTGTTACCGGTTGAGTCGTTCCCTTGGGTGATTACTTTTTCCCCAAGGCAAGTCCTCTAGGATAAACAAAAGTGAATGAAGAATAATATTCGTAACTCGATCAATCCTTGTTGGCAACAAGGAGAGAGAATGTACGAAACAAAGTCCCCACTCACACTTGCACAATAGTCTGTTCAATTTTAAGCCCAAATCGAAGTGTGGAGGTGATTGCTTTGTCTTAAGCCAAAGTCATGGAAAAGACCTTTTGATTCTCAAGATCGCTATAAAGTGCGAGAGAAGCGCATACGTCCTTGTCCAATGGCTTTAGTCTAAGTAAACCCTCATGAAAAATGCAACTACACTTGTTCTTTTTAGATCCTCAAAGCAATATGTGAGTTCATTTTAGAGCACCAAATCACAAGTGAAAGACATTTGTTCAATTTGTTAATCCCATAAATGAAATCTAGTAGGTTGTTGGTCCTATTGTTCGTTTTAACCTTTGCAAGAAAAAATGGAATTGAAAGGTTCTTTTTAAGCCCAAATGAAAGCTAGTGTTCTAAAGATGAAAAGATGACAAAATTCCTAAGTGTTAAACAAACACTTAAGTGTTTAAAAACACTTTAATTGGACAAAATATCATCACCATGCTCCTCTTCCCTTAGTTTTCAATTTCCAACCTACAAAGGAGAAAAACAGTCAGTTTCTAAAAAAAAACACAGAAATTAAAAAGCAGAAAATAGAGGAAGAAGCAATCATAAATTTAAGCATGTGCTAAAAATTAAATTTCTCCCTTTTACTGTCTTCCAGCGTCGCAACTCATGAAGGCATTGCTATTTTTTCCTCCCAGCGTCGCTCTTGTAGCGCCGCTTACCAGTTAGCGGCGCTCTGTGTCGGGACAGAGAGCACGATTGCATCACAGTTTCTCCCAGCATCGCAGTTTTCGAAAGCATTGAAGTTTAATTTTTTTTTTTGAAACTTCTGTAGATCGACGAGTCCAGCAGCGGAGTTAAAAATTTGAATTTTTGGCTGGATGAGCCCAGTGGCACTAAAACAGCGATGCTGATGAGCCCACAGTGCTAAAACAGCAACGCTGACGAACCCGTGGTGCTAAAACAGTGACGTTGACGAGCTCGCGTTAGAATTTCCCGTGTGTCTAGAAAATGTGGAAATTTTGAATAAATGTTAGAAATGTTGATGTCAAGCCCTCCTTCTAGTGCCAAATGTGCGAACCCTTTTCCTAGTACCTGCAAAACAACATGAATAAACGAGTTAGACAAGGATTTGCAAGCTAAAACAAGAATTCCCCATGAAATCCATTTGCAAACTCAAAATAGGAAAGAAAATAAGCAAGAACACAATGAAATGATAAAAACTAGATTAAATCCTAATTTAAATAGCAAACACTTAATCCCATGGGGGAATTGGTGCCAATTTGATATGAAAATTGGCCCTTTCCCAATTCCTATGATGCAAGATTCGAATGTTGAAGATGATGTTGATCCACTTTGATGAAAAGATGAGAACTCCAAGCCAAATCTGCAAAAAGCCTAGCTAAGAATTCAAATGATGAATGAAAATGGCTAAGTATTTTAGCATGGTAACTTTGCTTGGATTGTGGATGATAAAATGAGGAGAGGAGCTCTTCATTTATAGGATTTCAAGATGGATGAATGCCCAAAATTGAGCAATGTGGGACTAACATTCATCCAATGATATGGTGCCACTTGTCAAGCTATGAATGGATGATGGTTGTGCAAGATTTGGGGTTTGTGCCAATAAATGCCAATATTTGAAATTCAAATTTGTTGAAATGACCTGTAAGAGGGAAGGGAAAATGCAATAAATGCCACTTGGCTCAAGGCAAAGGACATGTAAGAGGTTTTAAATGCCTTGTTGGATGTACATGTTGACTTGGAATTTTTGAATTCAAATTGAGAGAATATTCCAAAAGAGATGCCATGTGAGGAAAATAGGGATTTAATAAATGAATTAAATTTATTTTCATGTGCAACTTGCATTATCTAGAGGATGTGACATGAGATTAGATTAAATTAATCAAGGGTTAATTAATTCAATAGGAGATTAGATGATGTGACTTATTTGACTTAGATTTATGGATTTATTTAAATCAGATAAGAGAGGAATATGATAAAAGACTAATTAAATAAAGATTTTGATTTATTTAATTAAAAGGGATGGTGTTAGATTAAATCAAATAAGGTTTTAATTTATTTAATTTAATGGACAGACTTTAGAGATTTAATCAAGATAAATTGATTATTTAATTAAATAGGGCTAATTAGATCAGATGGATTGATTTAATTAACAAGAGAAATGACTTGATTCAGATAAAGTGATTTATTTAACCAAGAGAGGATACTGATGAATTTAATCAGATAGGGGAATTTGATTAAACGGTTAGACTGAGGAATGATTTAGGAAGAAACGATGTTAGTAAGTCAAGATCAGGTGCATGGTGTCAATCAATATACTTTCGATGTCTACAAGTTGTTAAGTAAATATTAAATTAAATAGTTCTTGTGTCTTCTTATCTAACTAATTACCTATTCAATAAATATTAAAAATGATATTCATATAAAAAATAAAATAACTCTTGAAGTAAAAGTTAAAGCAATTTTTTTAATCAATACATAAGTCATCATAATTTTTTGAATCAAATCTCTTCTCAAGGTTGCATAGCACAATCTTTTTTTCGCTCCATGTGATAGGTGTTTTGGTTGTAGGTGATTTCTTAGAGTTGTGGAGTTGAATTATGAACTCCAACATGTTATTAGAGCACCAAATTTGTGAATTCCTGTCCAAATTTTGAGAGATCTAACCTTGAGTGAAAAATCAGCTCACTTTGAAACAAAACAAGCATCACCATTGAGTCTAGAACAGACAAAAACCTAAGGATCGCATGTTCAAAAGTAAAAATTGAAGTAAATTAAAAAAAATTAAGGTCAAAAATATCACATACAAAAATTTATATGATTGTATAGATTCGTATAGATCCATACGGTCGTATGGCTCTATACACTCTACCATTACTCCTTGTCTACATTTGGTACATTTTTTATAAATCTATATTTTTTAATTTCAGGCTTTATAAAATAAAATTCAAATCAAATCATGTGTAGCAAGGTACAACTCATACCTTGCACACTCTGCAAGAGGGGAATATTCCCTAGATATCTCACACATTGACTTATCGGGTGTCATCCTCCCATCTACATCCATTACCAACAATGAACATCATACCATTGATGTTAAAATTCCTAATCACATTTCAAACTCATAAACAACAACATATCCACCAATAATGTCCATCAAATCACTAATGATATCTTATAAATCCCGTCAACACTCCACTCCAGTGGCCAATGAGAACTTGCAAGCATCTAGGAGAATTGGCCCCTGTGACACTTTTTTGACAACAATCGACAAAACATTAGAATATTCACATTGCAATACATATTCTTTCATTGGATTTCACCAATATAGACATAATTACTTCTTTAAAAGCAATAACATCTTAAAACATATTTCAATATTTCATTCATCTATTAAATATATTAAAGTCATGATTGACATTTATCATCATATTTACTTATGAAGGTAAAAGCAACTTGGTAACAATAAGACAGGGTGTAACACTTGGAAAGTGCTACTTGTGAGTTTGGTAATTTTCTAATGTGAATATCAACATTTGACAAACGTATGGTGTTGTAATGAAAGATGCATAAAATATTAGTTGTCTAATGCATGATTTTTTAATGTATAGCATATTAGTAGTTGCCACTATTGTATCTTGACATTAAATACCAGGAAGGGTTGTGTTGGCCAATTGTTTGAAAATTTCAATGAAAGGTTGATGCATTATAACTATTTGTTAAAATTTCCATGAGTTGTTTAATGCTTACAAATGTTTATGAATATGCCCATGATAATTGTAATGTCATAAAATTGCACCCCCTAGCAATTTCACATACATTCTTGTATCCACTTTAGTGTCTAGTTCCTTAGCATTTGTGTAGGCTCATTTTGGCCCCTGCATTATCCTTTTCCCCTCTCGGGATGCTTAGGACCCCTTTTTAGCAGCTACCCTTTGCATGCCAACTTTACGTCAAACCTTGTGGTTTTCCCGTTCTTGTCATTTTGTAGCATGTGTTCGGACACTAGCGCATCACATGGAC
Source organism: Sequoia sempervirens (assembly GCA_007258455.2). NCBI lineage: Eukaryota > Viridiplantae > Streptophyta > Pinopsida > Cupressales > Cupressaceae > Sequoia > Sequoia sempervirens. The sequence continues at coordinate 81,951 of VDFB02124603.1, read as the reverse complement.
ATGCATGTGTCACGCTAGAGTCCTATGACATTTCAATGTTCAAATGACCATTTTTGAGTGCCTTTTCCACTTGTCAACTACTTTTGCCATTGGTAACGGCTCGAGACACCTTGTAATGGCTCGAGAAGCTTCTTTTCCCTCCTATTCTCTCTTTAAATGTTATCTTTTCAATCCATTTGGTCTTTTGGGGTTCTATCTTGAACTCTCTTCCCCTTTCTTGGACATTCTCTCACTTTCTTAAGTTTTCATGGCTCTCTACAACTTTCTACAACACTCTCAAGCTCTCTTGGCAACACTCTTTGCAACTCTCTTAGCTCTTGCATCTCTACCTCTCTCCTTGGCTTCCTTAAGCCTTGTAGGTGATATCTTTCTTATCTTGTGTCTTTGAGCATCTTGGGATTTCTCACATCCCCCTATCTATTGCATTTCTACTTCATGGTATGGGTTCTCCTCCTTGAGCGGGGATTGTTTTTATCACTCTTGCATTCATTCCATTTCTGCTTATTATTTCTCTCTATCTATCTATCTATCTGGTTGTCTATGGAGGTGGGAACACCAAAATGAGGGTTTGACTGAGGCAAACCCCCAAATAGCCCCAACATTTTTCCCTCGGTCTTGTGTGTGCAGGTGTTGAAGACATATCTTTGTTGGAGGCTTCATTTCTTTGTTAGCACTTTCTTTTTCTTTTCTTTCATCTTGTCATCTACATTTTATTTAGTTTAATATACTTTACTTTAGTTGTATTACATTTTGTTACTTTCCCTTATTTTGGAAATTCTTAGCAATTAGAATACTAGTAGGCACTTTGATATTTTTTGTGATATTCTCAATTTCTGGTCCATACGAGATGCCAACGTGCCTCTGGGCACTCTAGCACACCACATTATTGTCCTTGTTCCACGCTACCATCCTTTGGCCTAGAGCCCGTCAGTTTGTCCAAAAAATCTTTGTGATTTGCTCATTATGATTCTAGAACTCTCACCTTTTAAATATGAGATAGTCTAGGGTAGTTTGTTCCCTGGAACTCTCTTGAGAATAAAGAGACTCGTGAGCAACAAATCCCCCTTCTCTACATTTTGGTGAACCCGACGTGAAAACACCTTCCCCAAATTTTTTTTTTGAGGCGATGCCTCGAACCCCATTTCGTATTGTCAAGGTGATACGCTGATCTTCGATCAACTTGTCTATATCTCTATTTAAAAATGTATTTTCTATCTTTCTTTCTTCTATCTCTTTCTAGCTTTGTTAAGAAACTTCAAGAAGTTCTCTTACAAGCGTGTGAAAGTGAGTTCTTTTATTCTTTCTTATTATTCTTTGTTGATCCCTCTCTTGAAATTCCTTCTTGGGATATTTTGGTGTAAGAGGATGAAATCATTAATGTTTTTCTTAATGTTACTCTACTTTCTCTTCATTCCAATGCACTCTCTTCTAGAGATGATGCATTAGTGAATGATGAAGCTCCCCTTCATTCCAATGCACTCTCTTATAGAGATGATGCATTAGCGAATGATGAATCCTTTCTCACATCGGATCCTCCAAGGATAGATGTTGAGCATATTTCTTCAAATGATTCCTCTATAATTTGTAAGGAATCCGTAAATATAATCTATGTCTCTACCACCCCTTAAAGGCCTAAGAGACCGTCCATTTATCTGACTCCAGCTAATCCTTCTCCTAAAAGTATTTGCTCTATTAATGGTGTTCCATTTGATAGTGATTCTCTTGATCTTTCAAATGGCTCCCTCTTATAGAGCGTTAGCCCATACTTATAATACTAGAAAGAATAAACAAAACATCAATCAACCTGCTTCTTTACCACCTTCTCAACCAATTCTTCCTTTAGCACCTAAAACTACAACTAAAGCACCTAGTGATTACAATCTTGTTGAGTAACTTTGCATTACTCCGACCAAGATCTCACTATGGGACTTGCTTTGGTCTGCTCCGGTTTATCAAGGTATGCTTTAGGAAGCCTTGCAAAAGATCCTCTTGCCTTCTTCTTCTAGTCCGACGAATGTTAATGCATTGATAGCTCATATTCATGTGGATTCGCCGAATATTATGTTCTATCAACAGGAACTCCTACCTCCAGAAGTACAGAAGCAAGTGGACCCTCTAATGATCACATTCAACATTAACAATATTGACATTAGACGTACTCTCATTGACGTCGGTTCGAAACTCAATGTAAGTAGCATTGATCTGTTGCCTAAAATTAAAATTGATTCAGCTTCACTTGCAACTTCTTTTATTGTCATTTGTGGGTTTGATAATGTTAGGCGATAAGCTCTAGGTACAATAATATTACCTTTGCGGCTTGGAACCGTTATCATACCCACCCTTGTATATGTTATGTTAGAAAGGTTATCGTATAATCTCCTTCTTGGTAGACCATGGATTCATGCTATGAATGCAGTCCTATCTACCTTGCATAAATCTCTTAAATTCATTCATAATAATCAAGTAGTCACAATTAGAGATGACCCTAATGTTGTATGCTTATGTGAGATGGCAGTTGTCGGTCAGGCTTCGATTGTGCCTACTCTCATCCCTTTAGTGTCTTCCAGTGTGTTGATGTATACTCCTACGATATCTATTACAAAAGATACACTTGAGGTAGATGTCCCTGAAGAATATCCTCTTGAAGCAAGAAATATTAAGTCTGCTCCTTCTACCTCTTCTCAAGAGAATGCATGTCTTGGTGATGATTGGGGTTCTTTAGAATTTATAGATTCCTTCATTGGGGAATATAAAGTCGACCCGACCCACTTAGTCCTTCCGATAACATCATCCAAACCTGCTATCAAAGATGGTTGTTCTTCTGCATCGCGGGATAATGTGAACACAAATTGTAATGTTCTTGATGTTGATCCTCCCCCTTTTTAGGAAGATGATCACACTTTTGTTAAAGAGGCTAATGTTGGTAGTCCTGTGAAGAAGGCTGCTAGCGATCCTGTAGAGGAGTATGATCCCCATTGCTAGAAAAATCCTCTTTATGAAGATCCTCCTTCTCAAGATTTGCAAAAACATTATGGCCTTGGCTTCAAACTTGTCTCTAAATATGGCTATGGGCATAAAAGTTGTGGGTGTAGCGAACAAGGCATTTAGGTCCCTATAGAATGTGCACCTCGTAAACATAATATGCGGCTTGGTTACTTGAATGAGCAATCTAAATGGAAACCATGGTTGAATGGAAACTTGATTTTTGCTCAACCTCATTCTCTTGGATTGATTCATCCTCCATTGTATTATGTCTTTGTGTCTTCTTCTTGTGAGCAGTCAAACTTTTCTCCACAAGAGAAAGGGTTGCTTCCTGCTCCTCATTCTTTATCTAAGCAAGAGCGTATTTTGTTGAGGATTTTAAAAGCCCACTTAATTACTCTTCCTCCTCCTACACATAAGAAATTTCATAAGCATGATAAAGCAAAGCATTCTCTCTGTGCATACCATCGAGTGCCTGGCCATTCCACTAGTGAATGTAAAGCCTTGAAGGACAAAATATAACAACTTTGTGATTTTGGTGTCATCACTCTTCCATTTGTGCACCTGCCTCCTCTTCGCATAACAAGTGATATCTAGGTTCACCTCTATCTTGTCTATTCTAATCATCTTCTCATAAGGTTCTTGCACCTCCCTTCTATAGTATCTTGCATGGTTCTCCTCCCCTGTATGCTAGGTGGCAGTGATAACTTGTTCTGGAGATGTGTGTCCTCCTTAAAAGACCCCCCTCTTCTCTATGTTTTTTAAATGAAGCATCCCTTGAATGTACCCCTTTTCCTTTGAAGGGTTCTCGAGGGACCCCTTGTAAAATCATTTCTATTGAATAAATTCTGTGGCGTCTAGCTTGGGGGAAACTTGACTAGACTTGTCTCATATCTTGGTGTCGAGCTTGGGGGTAGCCTGACTAGACCTTTCTTCATTGTGACTATCTTATAATGCATCTTGTAGCAGCCATAGGTTTTTCTGATCAGTCTTTCTCTACAGGACTGAGAACCTATAGAGCTCCTTTGCATCAATCTTGTCTAACATGTTTGGTTTTCGGATTAACATGTTGCTTTACGAGACCAAGCATCTATAAAGCCACTTTTTATAATCAAGCTTGATTTGTAGGACCAAGCACCTGTGAGGACCAATCAAACTCTGCAGAGCCTCTGACATCGGGCTTCCCTCAGGATTGAGCACCTAGAGTGCCTCCTTTGTAAGTCTAAGGACCTGTAAAGCGCTTTCATCCTGCGAGATCTCTTTGTTTGACTCTATAGGACTGAGTTCCTGTGGAACCTTTTGTTCACCTTCCATAGGTCCACGGACTTGCGATGCATTTGTTCAACTCTTCCATAGGACCAAGTACTTATGGATCCACCTCTCTTGGAATTTTCATTCCTTTCTAGTTCTTCCCTATCTCTCTTAAATTCATCTCTCTCTTCTCTTCTCAATTGTGTGTACTAGATCGAAGACTTGCATCTTCTTCATCCTAAGTATATACCTCTTTCTCTCTTCAACATTGGTTGCTTCCCTAACTTTTGGGTGTATTCTTCTCTTGAAGCAATTAATCCTTACATTCTTCTCTTTGTTTAGGAATTCTTCTATGTGTTATTTCTTAATTTGGGGACGACACATAATATTGAGACAACCTTCTACATCGAGGTCTCTTTCACTTTGCTAACTCAAATATTGTTATTTTTTTGTGTTCCTATGTGTATATGTTTTTATATGTTCTAATCTCATGATGTAATGGCTTTTTATGTTCTAGCATTGTTGTCTTGTGTAGGTCTTTTTTGTCTAATGTGTTTGTTTTGTAGGTCTTCAACCTGTGGGAATGCTTCCTTAGTTTGAAGAGCTATATGCTTCCTCTACAGTATCCTTTTGGTATCATGATGTTATTTATATTTAGTAGATCTCCTTTAACATGCATATTAGTGTAGATTCATATGCTCGCTAAAGTGGGGGCAAAATGTAATGTCGTAAAATTGTACCCCCTTGCAATTTCACATACATTCTTGTATCCACTTTAGTGTCCACTACCTTAGCATTTTTGTAGGCTCATTTTGGCCCCTGCATCAGTCTTTTCCCCTTTGAGGATGCTCAAGACCCCTTTTTAGTAGCTACCCTTTGTACACCAGCTTTACGTCAAACCTTGTGCTCTTCCCATTCTTGCCGTTTTGTAGCATGACGTGTTTAGACACTAGCGCATCATAGTCCTATGACATTTCAACGTTCAAACCATTTGAGTGCCTTTTCCACTTGTCAACTACTTTTGTCGGTGGTAATGGCCCGAGACACCTTGTAATGGCTTGGGAAGCTTCTTTTCCATCCTATTCTCTCTTTAAATGTTATCTTTTCAATCCATTTGGTCTTTTGGGGTTCTATCTTGAACTCTCTTCCCCTTTCTTGGAAATTATCTCACTTTCTTAAGTTTTCACGATTCTCTACAACTTTCTACAACACTCTCAAGCTCTGTTGGCAACACTCTTTGCAACTCTCTTAGCTCTCGCATGTATGCCTCTCTCCTTGGCTTCCTTAAGCCTTGTAGGTGATATCTTTCTTATCCCGTGTCTTTGAGATCCTTGGGATTTCTCACATCCCCCTATCTATTACATTTCTACTTCATGGTATGGGTTTGCCTCTTTGAGCAGGGATTGCTTTTATCACTCTTGCATTCACTCCATTTCTACTTATTATTTCTCTATCTATCTATCTAGTTGTTTGTGGAGGTGGGAACACTAAAACAGGGGTTTGACTTGATGAGTACACAGTTATATTGAGAGGGGGGGTGAATAAGTATAACACAACTTTTACCAATTAAAAAATTTACCAATCACAATAACACCATTCACTCAACATCAATAATTATGCACATGAGAAGACACAATAAAACATGATATTTATGTGGAAACCCTTATGGAAGAAAACCACAACAAAATATTGCTTATATAAACTCTTCTTTTACAAAATTTGCAAGCAACAACCTACAGGAGACACCAATCCCCTTAATTTGTAGGCACCAACCTATAGGAGGCACCAACCCCCTTAATTTGTAGGGACCAACCTACTAGAGGCACCAACCTCCACTGCCAAGCACCAACTTAGCAAAAGATAATAACTTCAAGAACAATGTTCCACCTTCAATGTTGCTTCTTCAACAGGTGATGGACAATTCTGCTCAAATATCTCTCAAACTTGTACCCAGTCTACACTAATTCTCCTCTTGGATTCAATATAATTACCTCAAGACATTTTCTCCAAATTTGCTATAGTCTTCTTAAATATTCCCATAGAGTCTTCACAAATCTGCTCATACACTCTTCACAATTCCTTCATGAAATATGCAAATATACTCCTTAATATCTGTTCTTCTAAATCTCTTGATCTTCAATGTATGTATGATGAAATCTTCTAACTCAACACTTTTGTGTAATGCTACTTTTTAACTTCCTCACAAATATGGTATAAACTCTCTTATAAAAATTGCTCAAGACTGCTGTAGATCTCTTTCTTAAATTTGCACTTAATCTGAAAGATATTCAATAGTTTCTTCTCTTGGTCTGCTCAAATTGAGGTAATTATCAATGCATAATTTCACATACAATCTTGCTCTCTTGATCTCCTCTAAATTTGCATATGGATCTACTTTAAATCTGCCTGTACATATTCATATATATGTTGGTGTACTTGATTTATCCTTTTCACTCCACACAAAATCTGCTCTGCTAATAATCAATGATTTCACATTTAGAACTTACATATTCACAATCATTCACACTCTCATTCTCCTTCCCACACTCACATCTTATATTATCATATTTAAATGAGGAGACACATCTCTTTAAAAAGAGATATCCATTTAAATGGATGTGTCACTTTATTACCAATGTTACCTTAATCTAATTGATGCTTTTAAAACTGTTTGTTGCACCCTTTTTAATTTTACTCCACACTAATAGTAATTACAATCATTGCCTTCTTTGAGATATATTGGTCGATTCTTGTAATCATTTTAATTTCTTCCTCAATCATTGTGGCCTTCTCTTTGCATATAAGACAAATCTTGTCTTATTGATTTATGTTTTATTCAACTCTAATTGCTTTTGTTTATTCTTAGTATCGTTCCATTTTAATTTTTATTTGTTGCCTTTTTTGACTTTTGTCTTTTTCTCTATTTCGTCTTATATGTTCTTGTTTTTTCTGACTGTCTTCTTCTCAACTGCTTGCTCTTTTTGATTTTGTCTTTTTCTGATTTTATAAATGTTAATAATCTTTAAATTGTTGCCTTTTAAACTTTAAGTGTTGCGTACAATTAACTTTGTTTTTTTATATTTACTAATACATGTTTTTGTGAGTGCTGCTAGGTATTAGTCCAATATAATAATCAACATTTAATTTATGTTATCCTCTCAAAGTGAGCGTTCATTTCCAATAACGTATCTTTAGGTCATGACATCATAATTAAGTAGATTCTTCATAAATTTCTCCTCATATTGAAAACACCTTTGACATCAATGACAATATTTCCAACAATCTCCCCCTTTGTCATTGATGGCAACATAAACATTATTCTTTCCTTTTGCATTGCTCCCCCTTACTCTATCTACCCCCCTTTGACATCAATGGCAAAGGGCTGCTCATTAAATTTATAGCCACAAATAAATAATGGGAAATATCCATTCATATACTCACATCAAATGTAATAAGCATAAACTTCTTCCCCTGTCGAAGATTATCTAATGCCCCCCTTGCTCTAATATTCCTCTTTCTCTAATTCTCCACCTTTTGTTTTTATGTTGTTTGGGTGACATGCTTCCTCTATAGCTTGGCTGTTGAATGAAGATCTTCCTCTCTTTGTGAAAGTCTTCTATCCTTTCTTCTCTTCCTCAAGTTTTCTGATTGCTTTTTGTTATCGTCTGCATGGAGACTTCATTTTGACATCAATATCACAATTTCCAACAATTGATGCCAATTTATTATCTTCTATTGATACCAATTTGTTGCATAAGTAGATTTTTCTCTTCAATTTTTGAGATACTTCATTTTGAATTATCTTCTCCATAGGGCTGAATGATAATGCTATACTTGGTTCCCCATGAATTCATGTTCCTCCTCAAAATTGTGTATGAAGTGTATCTTGCATGACCATAGACTTATCCTTCTCATCATTTTTCTTTTGTTTCCTTCTCCATACTTTTGTAAACTTTCTCTCCTTTTGTTTGTCCATGGTGTTCTTCTTCACATCTTGTCTAGGTGGTTTCACAAAACCACATCTACAAAATCGTGCTATGTGTCCATAGTTGTTGCACTTGTAGCATAAAACACTATAATCCACTAAAGGAACAAAGGAGTTATAGTTCCTTCCATAAGATCTTCTATTTTTGTTCCAACCATAATCATATCTCACATGTGTTCTAAAATCTCTTGCCTTATGCCCAAAATGATTGCATGAGTAGCAATAGCCATAAAAGGTACTCTTAAACCTGTATGTATACACTTGCCTCGAAGGAAAGGACTTCTTGAAATTTTCCTTGTTAACTTTAGGAGTCTTTGTCTTTTTGCTACCTTCATTTCTGATAGGGCTTTTGAAAGTATCTTCAAGGATTTTTGTCTTTCCCTCATTTTCCTTCTTAGGAGTCTCTTTGGAATCTTCATTGAATGTTTGATTTTATTCATAGCCAAGTCCTGTTTTATTTGACGGTGACCTTTGCTTGTTTAATATATCATCCAAAATCTTGGTACTCTTATCAAACTTGAGGTTCTTGTTTAAATCAGAGGACATCTTTTCTAGAACTTTCCTTCCTCAAAGAAACTATCTCAGATTTTAACATTTCACAATCTTCTTCCTTTTTCTCTAATTGGACTCTAACTTCCTCTTTCATCTTGTACCCTTCTCTCATCTAAAATTTTAGCTCGACAATTATCTTCTCAGATTCTTCAAGACTTCGTACTAACACTACATTAGATTCATTGTTCTCTTGAACTTGTAGCTTTAGTTAGCCTTTTAATCTCACTATAGGCATAATAGAGTTCCTCCTCAAGATCCACTACACTATGACCTATGACCATCATTTTCTTCTTCTAAGTTTATATCAACATTCTCATCATATTCTGTTAACTCCTTTTCTTCTAAGTTCATCTCCTCTTTTCTTCCATTCACAAGTTGATTTTCTCTTTCAATGATATCATCTTTTGTTTTTGTTGTCATTTGTGTTTCATTTGTCACCCCATTATTTTTGCTTGCTTCTTTGTGATTACTTGCATTTGATTTTGTTGGTGCTTTGTCATCAATACCTTGCTTGGTATTTCCTTTTATTCTTGCCATGTGTGCTCTTTAGATCTACCTTCTAGTTTGTTAGACTAATTCGAAGGAACCCGCTCTGATGCCAATTGATGAGCACACAGTTACACTGAGAGGGGGGGTGAATCAGTATAACACAACTTTACCAATTTAAAACTTTACCAATCACAATAACACCATTCACTCAACATCAATAATTATGCACATGAGAAGACACAATAACACAATATTTACGTGAAAACCCTTATGGGAGAAAACCATGACAAAATATTGCTTATATAAACTCTTCTTTTACAAAATTTGTAGGCACCAACCTACAGGAGACACCAATCCCCTTAATTTGTAGGCACCAACCTACTGGAGGCACCAATCCCCACTGCTAAGCACCAACTTAGCAAAAGATAATAACTTCAAGAACAATGTTCCACCTTCAATGTTGCTTCTTCAACATGTGATGGACAATTCTACTCAAATATCTCTCAAACTTGTACCCAGTCTGCACTAATTCTCCTCTTGGATCTGATATAATTACCTCATAACATTTTCTCCAAATTTTCTATAGTCTTCTTAAATATGCCCATAGAGTCTTCGCAAATCTACTCATACACTCTTCACAATTCCTTCATGAAATTTGCACATATACTCCTTAATATCTGTTCTTCTAAATCTCTTGATCTGCTGTGTATGTATGATGAAATTTCTAACTCAACACTCTGTTGTAATGCTACTTTTTAACTTCCTCATAAATATGGTATAAACTCTCTTATAAAAATTGCTCAAGATTGTTGTCGATCTTTTTCTTAAATCTACACTTAATCTGAAAGATATTCAATAGTTTCTTCTCTTGGTCTGCTCAAATTGAGGTAATTATCATTGCATAATTTCACATACAATCTTGCTCTCTTGATCTCCTCTAAATCTGCATATGGATCTGCTTTAAATCTGCCTATACATATTCATATATATGTTGGTGTACCTGATTTATCCTTTTCACTCCACACAAAATCTACTCTACTAATAATTGATGATTTCACATTTAGAACTTACATATTCACAATCATTCACACTCTCATTCTCCTTCCCACACTCACATCTTATATTATCATATTTAAATGAGGAGACACATCCCTTTAAAAAGAGATATCCATTTAAATGGACGTGTCTCTTTATTACCAATGTTGCCTTAAACTAATTGATGCTTTTAAAACTGTTTGCTACACCCTTTTTAATTTTACTCCACACAAATAGTAATTACAATCGTTGCTTTCATTGAGAGATATTGATCGATTCTTGTAATCATTTTAATTTCTTCCTTAATAATCATTGCCTTCTCTTTGCATATAAGACAAATCTTGTCTTATTGATTTATGTTGTATTCAACTCTAATTGCTTTTGTTTATTCTTAGTATTTTTCGTTTTAATTTTCAATTGCTGCCTTTTTTAAATTTCATCTTTTTCTCTATTTCGTCTTATATGTTCTTGTTTTTTCTGGTTGTCTTATTCTCAATCGCTGGCTCTTTTTGGTTTTGTCTTTTTCTGATTTTATAAATGTTAATAATCTTTAGATCGTTGCCTTTTAAACTTCAAGTGTTGCATATCATTAACTTTGTTTTTTTTTATATTTATTCATACATGCCTTTGTGAGTGCTGCTAGGTATTAGTCCAATATAATAATCAACATTTAATTTATGTTATCCTCTTCAAGTGAGCTTTCATTTCCAATAACGTATCTTCAAGTCATGGCATTATAATTAAGTAGATTCTTCATAGGTTCCTCCTCGTATTGAAAACACCTTTGGCATTAATGACAATATTTCCAACATGACTGAGGCAAACCCCTAAACAACCCCAACATTTTTCCCTCGGTCTTGTGTGTGTAGGTGTTGAAGAAATCGCTTTGCTAGAGGCTTCATTTCTTGGTTGATTGTAAGCACTTTCTTTCTCTTTTCTTTCATCTTGTCATCTACATTTTATTTAGTTTAATATACTTTAGTTTTGTTACATTATGTTACTTTCTCGTATTTTGGAAACTCTTAGCAATCAAAATAGTAGTAGGCACTTTGATGTTTTTTGTGATATTCTCAGTTTCTAGTCCATACGAGATGCCAGTGCGCCTCTGGGACTCTAGCACGCTACATTGTTGTCCTTGTTTCGTGCTACTGTCCTTTGGCACAAAGCCCGTCAGTTTGTCTAGAAAATCTTTGTGATCTACTCATTCTAATTCTCAAACTCTCGCCCTTTCAATCTGAGGTACTTTAGGGCAGTTTGTTTCCTGGGACTCTCTTGAGAATAAAGAGACTTGTGAGCAGTGAATCCCCCTTCTCTACAATAATAAATGATACTTGTAATTGTTCTTAAGTACCAAATTCTGAAATATTGATTGGTTCAATATTCCACCAACTGTTTGATGAATTGTTTAGGAGTAGAAAATTAAAAAAATTGCAAGTTTGTTGAAATATTTTGGTAAGTACTTTACATTACATACATTTTTTTTGATGTAATTCCTTGGTTATTTCTCTCTTGATTTTGCATATTCTCAAAGGAACTTGTTATTCTTTTTCTTCTTTTTTAAATTATAGATTCACTACATAATTAGTCTCATACAAATTTGTCTCTTTTACCAATTCTTCTTATTATACATTTTTTTTTGTATTGTGCATATTTCTTGTCATATTTTCTTATTTTTTCCAATTCAAAAGTGTGGCTACCCTCTCTATGTACTCATTGTAAGGAAATACAAATAATTTTCTACATTGCCCTCATGAGAAGAGATGCCTTAAATGATCTTATCTACACAAATTTTAGTATTATTTTGACATAAACCACAAATAACAAGAATGCACAAAAGAGCAACCCAATGAGGGGGAGATACTAATATAATTGAGAAAACCCTTTTGAGAAAAACCTACTCTCCAAAATACTAAAATCAATTTATTTCTACCAAAAAATCAATTATAATCCAATATTAGGCTACACGCCTTAACATGGAGATTAACACTTCTCAACCAAGAAAGAAACCAAGTTCAAGGTCTTCTACAATAGCGAGCAATTGTTGTTATTACTCTCATGAGATTGATCTAAGAACAAATAAGAGTCACACATCTTGTTGGTAAATAGGGTTCATTCCCACTATTAATCCTAAGAAGAGAGTTATGTAATTTGCATAATAACTTGTAACATTTTTTAAAGAAAGACAAAATGAGAGAAAATAATATAAATTATGAACATCACGGAGAAAAAACATAAGATGCATGCAGGGAAAATCCTTTTGGGTAAAATATTCCACCCACTAAACACCATTAAACCCTTGCATAATTCAACATATAAATATTTACAATACAAAGCACTAGTTTCAATATGGAGATCAACATCTATCTCTAACACTTGTTCTTTAACCTCTAATTCATATTTAATATCTTTCTACTTCGAGAACATGTTACATGTCACATATACAACCACACATTCATAACCATATTACATATTAAAATGAAGAACAAACAATAACAAGATTATACCGTCCCTCCTTCGTGGTGGGATTTTGGCAAGACCTCCTTACTCCAATGTTACTCTTTTGCTTGCAAGTGCTATTGATGCCTTTTATTTATAGAAAATAAGGCATCATGGAACAAAAACCATGTCCCACACATTTAATGGACCCTAAACAAAGTTTTAAACAACTTTATTCCATTTTCCCTTGAAAATGGTATCCCCTTCCATTAGAGGACAAAAGTAGGTGTAAACAACACACATCTTTTCCAAATGCATGCCCAAGGAGGTCAAATGATCAATAATCCAAGTCGTAACTCCCTCGTGATACTCCTACGCATCGTAGAATCTATCATAAGTTTCATAAGTAACTCCCAACTCTTACACACTTCTTAGAATCTATCGTAACTCTCATAAGACCTCATAATTAACTCATATCTCTTACACTCTCTTATGATGCCATAGAATTTGCCATAAACAACATGTCAAATGTTTGGAGAGTGCCATAACCTCTTCTCATGGACATCTGTCCTATTCTAGAGGATGCTAACATTAAATAATAATATTACATTTATTATTTTATCTAAGTCCCATAACATCAAATAATATAACATTAATAATTAAATATTACAATCTAATTTCCTAAAACTTTGAAAGGTTAGCAAATATTAGTCGTAACATCCCACTCCATACTCCTCCAAATCTTGTCAACAAGCAACTTAAACCTCTAGGTGCTTACACCAAGCTTCACTTACTAGAGGCATTTACTAGGTGATTGAATAACCTCCATCCCAAATCTTTTATTCATAGACATGAGAGCAACAAGTAAGAGAAACTTACTAAATTTTCTTACCACCATTATTTAATACTCCAAGCGCTAATAATCAATGCATTAAGCACATAAAATTCATACACAAGCATATGTAAGGTGTGGACTCAAATATACCACCAAGACAAATAACAACATTCTCCAACATATCAATATTAAAACCAAACCTAACACCCAAATTTAACTTACATTTATGAACCAATTACTTAATACTTTTTATAATATTAAAAACATTTTAAATTTTGCTTCATTTGATTTCATTATCCCTTTTCCATATATATATATAATTTTAGTCTTCAATGCTTGGTTCTTTTGTTCCTATTCATATTACACCAACTACCTTTCTTATTTTAGTCTTCAATGCTTGGTTATTTAATGTTCCTATTCATATTACACTTCTTCTTTGCCTACTTTCTTGCATTTGGATGAAGAATAGACTTGATAGAAGACAAATCATAAGTCCTCCAAAGCCCGAAGACACCATTCCAATATCATTTTTCTTCCAAATAAAAAGAGATTATCTTGCCAAGTTGAATGTCGCGACTTACCCCGCATATTTCAGACAAAATAGGAACCCATTTCAAATCTACACGCAGAGTGTCCGTCACCCTTTCATCCAACAAAACCATGCCATTTCTTATGTCTTACTGGAAAAACTTTTTGCTAAGTGGGTGGACGAGGAAGTGTGAAATCATCCATTGGAACAATTAACTCCAATCCATCAATCTACCCAAGCGTACTACAGTATGATTTTACTCATTAGACTTTCTAAAAAACAGAACATTTGTTGCGATCTCCCGGGCTTGCTTCATCAAGTTGCTTATTTTAACTTGGCGGTAATGAGGATGTGTGAGAGCATGCATGTGGCGGCTTGAGGGAATGCAATTAAAACTAGTGTCTTGATTCCGTGAATTTTGAACCAATCCACGCGCTGCAACAGAATGCAATTAATACATGTATTCAAGTCTTTCAAATTATCAGGGCAGAATAATAGTTCTAAATTCACCCTTCAATAACTGAACTCTACAAACTAGAACTTAGAATAAAGCACAGCAAACATGAAGGTTAGACGGCCAAAGTAACACATCTTCGTGAGAAACAAAATTAGAAGGAAATTTCTATAATCCAATAACAAGAATCTGTTTAAGAAGCACACAGAAGTCAATTTAAAAGATGACATATGTTTGTGAGAAACAAAATGAGATGGAATTTCTTAAAGTAAAGAAGAATAAGGCATTGGTTAAGTAGCACAAACAGATTACATATCTAAACGAGAAACAAATTAAGATTGGCAATTTTTAAAATCAAAGAAGAACAAGAAATTAGTTGAGAATCACAAAGACATAAATGTAAAGGTTTGGCCTTAAATTAAAAAAAAGTTTAACATATTGGTGACAGCAAACATATTTTCTACATACAAATTTGTTTAAAACCAAGGCGAAAATAGTTTGGTATGTCAAAACATACAACAGTACAAAAGCGCTACATTAAGGGTAGAAGAAACCACTAGAAATAAATTTATAGCCAGGCAATCATCTGTTGACATATTTTCTATAAAATGAAATTCATACACGTTATATATGCAAGACTCCTTGATTGGTTAACCATATGATTGATTCTCACGCCAAGCTCTCTTGTTGGAAAGAGTCATATATTCCAGCAATGTTTAAAATCTACAATAATCCATACATATAATTATATTATTAACTGTTGACATATTTTCTCTAAAATGAAATTCATACACTTTATATATCCAATTGATTGATACGGATTTATCTTTGCAAGACTCCTTGATTGGTTAACCATATACTTGATTGATTCTCACACCAAGCTCTCTTGTTGGAAAGAGTCATATATTCCAGCAATGTTTAAAATCTACAATAAGCCATACATATAATTATATTATTAACTTCTTAACATTATTTGTCAGGATTGTATTAAGAAGCAAGGCCCAGACACCCCATTATATTTGTCACATTTTCTCAATTATGCGAGTGTGGAACTCCTTGATTGCTTGAAGTTTTGCTTTAGAATGGTTATTCTTTTTATTTACCTTCCCATGTCTATCCACAATATGTTATTAAATATTGTTAAGTATTGCCAAGAACAATTATTACACCAAATAAAAATAATAATGTATCATTGCCAGCTAATAATATTAAAACGTTGCTGTCAAATAGATTTAGATTTATTTAGATATATTAAAGTGATTGTAAGAAAAAGAAGTCCGCTAAATTTATATAATAAAAACAGTATTTATAAAACTTCAAGTAAATAATAGAACTGAAAAAACAAATACATAATACATTTTATTTATTTAGGAATACTTTTTTAGGTTAAAAATCTTGTACAATAACACATTTGGCTGTTGCATAAAAGCTTAACTGTTCACAATACAGTAATTCAACCTTTATGCACGTGTGAGTAATAGACACATCAAAAAGTGGTTTTACAATTTACATGAATATTAAATCATAAAAAATAAAAAATTCATGCAAGCAACCAAAAATATCATTAGACATTTTTCTGAAATAAAAAATTGAAACTCACTAATTATAAAAAAATACTTTACAATTTCTGATCACTAATCTCCATAACTTTAATCAACTATATAACATGAAAAATATACAACATACTTCCAACAGTGACACATGAGAAATCAAAGTGTCATGGAACACCACATTCCTTCACATCTTAAGATGGAAGAGAGCTTTCAAACAAATGTGTTATTCATTGAATGGTAAACAGTAAAACAAATATGACTTTATTCAGAGTTTAAATTATTATTACTCTTGACAATTTAGCAGAGGGATGAATAAATAAAGTGAAGTTGTATGAATTGATGTACAATCAAGGTGTAATTTTGATAACATTTAAAATGGTGGGCCATGTACAAGCTACAAGCACATGAGGAATAGAAACTATAACTTCTGAAAGCTACAAAAACTCTTACCAGTTCATTTGCAATACTATATGCACTTCAGCACTGGGTATAGAGACCTTAACAGTTTGGGAAGAAACATAATTTTTCTCTCAAAAGAACAGACTCCAAACTGCTTCTAGCTATAAATTTACGATATATCATATTTCGTGCCAGAAGATGCCACAATCTACAGCTATTCTGAAAATAGCCCCTCTAATCTGCATATGCCTTCTGTGCAAAACATAACTAGTGTAATAAATTTTATGTTCAACGAGTTTTTATAATCAAATTCAAAACATCCTACACAATCGTAATTTCCTTCTCCATTAATTTCGTTTTAGCCGACGATTCACCAAACATTTCAATCCCTTGACCAGTCTCCAAAATTGAGAAAAAGTACATACCAAATAGCCATTCAAGTACATTGTAATGTAGTCTAACTCTTTACACTCTTGTTTCTAGAAGAACTCTTTACACTCTTGTTTCTAGAAGCACTGTTCAAACCACCATAAATGTTTCAGGTTTATTACACACAAGACTTAGTCGAACATTACTCCGCTCATTAACATGATCCAGTGACATTCCTTTAAAGAAATTGGTACTGCCATGCGGACTATTACTTCTCTTATTAGCATGATCTAGTGACTTTCCTTTAAAGCAATTGGGACTACCATGTGGACTATTACTTCTCTTATTAGTATGATCTAGTGACTTTCCTTTAAAGCAATTGGGACTACTAGTTTCTAATTGATGGTTCTGTCTCTGTGCTTGAACACCATTTTTTGTCACAGAAAGCAAAGCATGACCGCTGCCAGTTGGAATGCTTTCGTTATCCAATTCAAAAGGTGGCGGTACACAAGATTCACCTCTTGATAGAGCTTCCCACTGTTGTATCTTACTCAGGACTGGAGACATTGGCACCCTATTAGCTATAGGGGCCTCACATACTTCATTGTGTGACATACTCTGCAGAATTTTGGAATTTTTTTTAAGAGTTTTTCTGTTTCCTTTGCAGCTTCCAATAGGTGTGCTGAAACAAGGATGAGAAGGAAATCTTCTACTATGATGAAAAACATGATTACCCTTACTTAATTCAGGATGCCATGCTGAGGATTCTGTTTTAAGCTTGTTCAAGAATCCAACCTTTCTCCTTGCGAGCAATGAAGGACTCTCCTTTCTCTCAGATGGTTTATCTTCTTCAAAGACATTATAGTGAGCAGGCTGCAATTGATGTGTCTTGCTACACGTGGGAGATTGACTGAGCTCAGGATCCAAATTGGCATGCCGAATTTCTCCAGTGTTTTCAAAATTATTGACTGGTTTGCAATCTTTGTTAAAAGAATTTTTTCTGTTAATTTTTTCCATATCAACAAATCCTTGATGGCTACGTTTCATGTTTATAGAGTTGTCAACATGATTGATGCTCGAACTCAAAGAATCTTCATCACATAGAATGCTTATTTCCTGAATTCCATTGTCTTGAAAAGACATGGAACCATATAAACTTTTAATTGGATCTCCATCACTAATGATAGAAGGCGAAGCATTGGACTTATTCCCTGTAAGTATATAAACAGCTCATTAATGAATGATATATAAAATGCAAACTATATATATAGAAATTCAGAAATTGTTATAAACAGAATGAATAGGTGCATGCCTTACATAATTTTACAGAGATTATGATTGAACATGCAGAAATTTGAACTTGGCATCTCAGCATCTCCCAGGTTCAGGCTAAATGAATTTGACTATTCTTTTTTCCCAAAGAAAAACAAAACTTCGGTTCCAAGAAACGACAAGCCACATCGTGAATATGCACATGGCATTAACAAAATGTTAAATTGTATGTAGTAGGAAATGAGATTTTTTTTCAGAATGGGCACAATTTCTAACAGATTTTTTAATTTTATTGAATTTGGGAACTGGCAAAGATTATATCAAACCAGTATATTATTGGTTTCAAAGATTTTGGTTTTCTCTCACTTCATTTTTTTTTTCTCATTTTACGGATTTAAACCTTTTTTAAGGTTTTGTGGTAGGATACATAGGCTATTACTTCAAATATGCCCATGAAATTTCCATTTTTGTCTGTTGGCAAGATTCCAGGGACAGAAATCTCTGAAACATTGGAGAAAGCATGGGTAACAACAAACTCTACATGATAATCTTCTTCTCACAGTTGATCTTTGCGTAAGAGCTTTCCAAGCTAAGAGGAGGCTTTTTTGACTTCCCAACAAGCTTTTGCTAGATGGGGATAACCTACATCTACTCAAAAATGTAACTACAGTTAGTGGCATAACCTGATCATCCATTCCATGAGTGAATATAAAGCTTGCAAGCGACATATTGACAGTTGACACACCAAGAGGAGGCTTTCTGAGCTAAGAGGAGGCTTTTTTGACTTCCCGACAAACTTTTGCTAGATGGGGATGACCTACATCTACCCAAGAGTGTAACTACAGTTAGTGGCATAACGTGATCATCCATTCCATAAGTGAATATAAAGCTCACAAGCAACATCTTGGTGTTGTCACACCAAGAGAGCTCACTCAAAACTTCATATTTTGAGCCTGATTCAAATTTAGGAGCATTCCATGGTGACCCTATTCATCCAATATTCAGCAAGCAGTTCTGCCCAAGATTTCTGCAGCCACTGAAGCTGCACAATAAGTGAAGCAACAATTTTATGACATTATTGACAAAGTGTCCCTTAAATTTTTTAATCCCTGAGATAAATGCTTCAGTTTGTCATCTAAAGCACTTATGATGCAGATAAACGGTAAACCTATGTTCTCGCAGATTTAACACACAAATCTGAATACTCTGATCCTGCAACTCATAATTCAAATAGTAAACTAGAACAAACAGAACAAAACAATGGGATTATTAGTTATTGCTCAGTCTTTTTGAAACTGAGGCAGCCAACCCTTAAAATGGCTTGCGCATGCTCTATTCAATGACCATCAGTGAAAAAAAGGGTAAAAAAGACAAAACACAGCCATAGATAACAATAGGGAACAGCATGGCCATAGATAACAGGGTAAAAATGACACAACACAGCCATTGATAACAATACTCCATGCATTCACAGGACTACCATTTATTCAAATTTCAGTCCACCACGAAACATACAGAACACAGCTAATCCATCCCCTCTTTTTAATTTACTGGGCTTCCAAATAACAGCAGAAAAGTTCACTCTCAACAGCAATGTGCACATCCCATATAAAACAAAACTAGGGAACAACACTAAAGAATCATTATGACAGCTAACAAAGACAGTTACAAATAAAACCCCGCAAAAAAATCTAAATCCTAAATGAACACAGACTGGTGCGAGCTGTATTTAAGGGCAGTTACATCATTTTTCCCATCTTTTCAAAGAAAGTGAACCTCCTGGTTCAAATGACCTTGATTTGGTAAACTTCATGAGTTCTTCTTTGGTGACCCAAGTGTTGTTGGAGTCAGGTAAATCAAGCCATTTCGTTAGATGAGATCCATCTTATAATTCTTGGATCTTGTAACAGCAACCTCGGTGTCAACTATCTTTTCAATCTGTTCCCTATTTTCCGTGATCAATTGACTGGTCAAATCTTCTAGAGTGTTCTGATCTTGAACTTCTTCAACAACCTGAAAGGTAGGGGTCAAGATCTGCAACATTAAATATAGGACTGATATCAAAATCTTCAGGCAAATCTATCAAATAGACATCCTCACTAGTTTGCTTTAGTATTTTGTAACGGCTAATTTTCTTTGGCTTCAATTTATTATTATTGCCTTGAGGAAATCTCTTTTTGCACCAGTAAGCCATGATTTGCTCACTCTCTTCATACACCTTTTCTCTCCAATGCAAGTCTGTGCTTCTTTTATACTGTTCATTGGTTAGTTGCAACAGGTGCTTCACCTGTTGTTACACATCCTGGATATGTCTCACAAAGTCCACTGCATCTTGGCTAATCCATCTCCCTTTAGGAAGGTCAATGAGATCAACCACCCCCTTAGGATCATTTGCAAAATCAACCTGGAAGGGAGACTTACTGGTAGACCTATTAATGCTAGATTTGAAAGAAGACTCATCATCTTCTGTCAAAACCAGATCCCATTGTTTTGGATTGTTATCAAGTAGGCATCAAAGCAAATTACCCAAGTTCCTGTTCACCACCTCTGCATTTGCCATCCAAGGGTAACAGGCTGAACTATATTGCAGCTTGCTTGTCAAGCTTTCTCCCCACAGTCCTCCAAAAGTGACTTTAGAAACCTTGTATCTAAGTCACTAGTCATAGCCTTGGGCAGCCCATGCAAGCGGACAATCTCTTTGAAAAACAAATCAGCAAACTTAATTGCATCAGTAGTCTTTTTGCACAAAATGAAGTGAACCATCTTATAGAATTGGTCCACAACAACAAAAATAGAATCATTACCTCTTTGAGTATGAGGCAGCCCTAGCATAAAATCCATGGAAATGTTGATCCAGGTCCCTTGGGTACTAGTAAGGGTTTGGACAAACCTATGTTCTGCTGTCCACTTTTAGAAACTTAAAACCTACATGTAAAAACAAACTTATTAAACATATTTTCTTAGTTGAAGCCAAATTTTTTTTCTCTTACCAAGTTTTGTCCCTTCTAAAGTGTCCCCGCAAGCCATTTGAATGTACTTTCCTAATCAGTTTTCCCTCCTAGACTTTGTGGGAATACAAAGTTGGTGTCCTTTAGATAAAAACCCATTTGCAAATAAGTATTTATTAGAGAACTCATTGCTTGCAACGTCAAGAATGTTGAGAACATCCATAATTTTGCTGAGAAAGGGATCAACTACATATTCTCTCTTCATTTCTTCAAACCTAACAATCTCATTGGTCATTGAGACAAGTAGGTGACGTGTCATATTGAAAGCGCAAATCAGCACATTAGTTTTTCCACTCACATTCTACACTACAAATGTATAACTTTGGAGAAAGGAGATCCACTTGGCATGCTTATGGGATAATTTGGCTTAAGAGTTGATATATTTCAATGCATGTTTGTTAGTCAAAGACATGAATTCTTATTCAATAAGTAGTGCTTCCACTGTTTCAATGTCTAAAAAATAGCGTACAATTCTTTATCACAAGTGCCATACCTCTTTTTTATCACTCAAAATGCCACCAAAGGTTACTACTAAGGCATCACACTCAATGGTAAAGAAATTCTCAAAGTCTAATAAAGAAAGTATTGGAGCTTCCATCACCTTCCTTTTAAGCTGCTCAAAACTTCTATTAGGCGCAATTAGTCAATGGAGCACATATCCGGCTGAAATTTCTAGTGAATCTTGTATAGAAATTTACTAAACCATATGCAAATGCTTCACCTTTGGAATGTTTTTAGGGATAGACCATTCAAGTATAGCCTTAATCTTTTCTGGATCCATGCTCACCCCTTCTACTATAATCACTTTTCTAGGGAAAATCAACTTGTCTCTATAAAACTTACTTTCCTCAAGATTTACAAACAATCTTTTCCTTCTCAATGTATGAAACACAATTGGCAAGTGTTTCAAATGTTCTTCCATATTTCTACTAAAAATTAAAATGTCATCAAAATAGATTATGACAAATTTTCCAATGTAGGGCCTAAATATTTGGTTCATGGTATACATAAAAGTGGTAGAGGCATTAGCCATTCCAAATGGCATCACCAATAATTCATACAAACCATCCATGGTCTTGAATGTTCCCTTCCGTTCATCCCCTTCTCAGATACAAATTTGATGGTAACCACTTCTCAAATCAACCTATGAGAAAACCTAAGCACCAACCAACCAATCTAGTATGTCATTCATTCTAGGTAATGGGTATTGATATTTTATTGTGTTCTTGTTGATATAGAATCTCATGCTTTTCCTTATTCTTTCCACTTGCTTTTTTAGGCAAGAGTAGAGTTAGTGTGGTATAGAACTCATGCTTTCCCTTATTCTAACAATTTTTTGATATGCTTTCTTATTTCCTCATTTTCTTTTAGAGATAATCTGTATGCAGCTTGGTTGCTAAGCTTTGATCCTAGCACTAGATCAATATGGTGTGTATTACCTTGTGAAGGAAGTAAACCAGCTAGTAGTTCTATTGGAGTTATATCATAATACTCTACCAACAATTCTTGCACCTCTAGTAGTGGGGGTTGGATTCCACTAATTTCTCTTGCAAATTTATTTACAGCTCATTGATACAAGTGACAATGATGACATTCTATATGTCTCTCCTGCTTTGAATAGTTTTACTTCATGTTGTACCTCATAGTTATTCTCTCTACCATGTTGAAGAGATGACAGGAGGGCTCATGAAGGCCCTTCGAAAAATGTGTACTAATGAGGAGTCTACTTGTGGCTAGCCTTTGTCAACCTTTGTGGTCCAACATTTAGCAAAGGTGAGGATGGATAGAACTGCATTGGCTCAAACCGACCCTATTGGATGTTGGATGTAGCATGGTAAGGATGCACTAGAGTTGATGATACTTACCGCTCACCTCTTTTCATAGGTTGCTAATTCCTTTGTTGTAGAAAGAAACTGATCAACATATAACTTCATTTAGTCAATCAAGAGGAATAGGCCTACCTCTCAATGAGTAGAGTGTAGAGAAGTTGGTGGTTGTGCACAGTTCTTTGTGGCTTCAGGATTGATAGACCCTTGAGTATTGTCAAATTCGAGCCACATGTTGGGATGTTGATCCTGAAGATCACATAGGTTGATGAGGAGGCGTCATAGGAGGGATTGATTGGGTTTTCATTAGATGAGGCAACCCCTCATAGTGTTAGTGACACAGACTCAAAATCCGATTTTGATATAGCATTACCAGATGTTGATTAGGGACAAAAGCATATTTTCTATGTTTTCGTCATTTTGTAGTTGAAACTTGCAGGCTTGCAGCCTTTGGGGATTTTGCTATAATTTTTTAGAAAAAATATATATGCACATTGACAATGAAAGCAACTAAATTTTGTTAATTTGTTTGTCAAACTCTCATGTAAAATCTCAATTCAAGTCTAATGTTATGTATTAAGGTTCTTTAATTGTATATGATGAATGCCTTATCAATGTAACATATGAAATTATGAATATTTGAAATTTCCTTATTTTAATTTTTTTTTCCTATTTTTTTAATAGCATTGAGGATAATGCCTCCATTTAAAATTCTCTAGGGCCTTAATCCTTATTTTTTTGTGGATGTTGAATTGGGCCTATCATTGAATCCTCTCAGAATTGTTGACCAATAATCTTTGCTTGCTTCTTTTGTATGACTTGTACTGCTTCTCTTATCCAAGTGAACTCTTACGCTATTACTATTTTCAAACTCTCAACTTGCTCTTCACTATCTTCCTACATGTTCCAACATTTTTCTGATCATTTCACAGCTCTGGAAATCCAATATTCTCTTCCTTATGCAATCTTTGCAGTTCACTTTGATCTTCTTTTGTTAAGTTTATAGGTTGTCTATGTTTTCCTTTGCAAACATCAATTTTCTTTTCACTCAATCCCCTTCTGTCCACTTATCAATTCCACTTCCACCAAGACTAATTGCTTAATGGCTTCTCAAATGGGTACAATTCCCTTCTTACCCAACATCTTGATATGGAGCAACAACCTTTAGAATAGCTTCCCTCTATAACTTGCAAAGAACTAATGGCGTGCCATATCAAAAAATTTATACCTTTCACCTCTGAAATTAGTTATGTAACTGTCAAGTGGTTCATATCCAATAATCCGTTGCTATTGATTGCAAATTATCAAGGTTTCAATATCTCCACCCAAACAACCTTCTTCATATTGGCTAAAGAACAAAACCCCAAAATCTTGAACCTGAAGAATTCATAAATTTCTTCATGAATGTGATTAAATCAATAGTGCCTTGATCTTTCTTAATCTTCCTTGCTTCATACAAATCAAACTCTTCTATCTGCTCTTCAAACCATGCTTCCAACTCTTTTGGCTTGGAAGTCATCTCAATTTTGGCATTGAACCACTGTTTGTTTAACCAATATTAGAAGAGTCATTAGTTCTACCTTGGTCATTTTATCATAGTCAAATTTAGACTAAGGAAGTTCTAGTGGAGTTGTAACATTTTCCCATTATATGCAAATAATATAGAAAATATAATAAGTTCATGTATTTCAATTGATTGAGAAAGAAAAATAAATAAATGGCACACAGATAGAAAAAGACTAAGATTACATAGTGTGGACGCGTTCCCCCCAAAAAACCTCGCATTTCCGAGACAAGAACGTCTCTGGGACGCATGGACTTGGGGGAAATGTCCCCTTGCCGTCCCACCATTGCCGCCCAAGTCCTGCCCAAGTCTTGGGGATGTTTCTGAGACTCCACTTGGTTTGGGGACTCTGCCCCTTCACTTGCCAAACCTCCACCCACCATTGTCAATGTTCAATGCAATCATTGCCATGCTTATTAGTTTAAGATTTACTTAGTATGTCAAAGTTTCATTTGCAATTCTTATACTTATTTCTGATTTTCCCCCAAACCTCTACCCACCATTGTTAATGTTCAATGCAATCATTGTCATGTTTTTAATGTTTATTAGTTTAAACTTTACTTAGTATGCCAAAGTTTCATTTACAATTCTTATACTTATCCCTTACACATCTTTCCATAATTGATTTTTCAAGTACTATATGTATTTGCACCACCCCTCCACTGCCTCGCTGCCCTTGCGCTAGTGCCTCCACCTCCTTCCCGCCCCTCCCCCAAACTTAGGCCTCCCCCAAACTTAGGCCCTTGGTCCCCTCGTCCTTGAAACCCATCTCCCTGTCCCCTCACTTCCCTGTTAGAAAACTCCATGGAAATATGAGATTATATTTCATGAAGAAACACATAAATATAAAGAATACACAAAATTCTGGAGTTGGTAAATAAATCTTCTTTGCAAGCATAAATACAGATTTGCATCTCTAAGTTGGTTGTGACTAACTATTCAAAGTTACCTACTATTTAATCAATTTTTATTTTGCCAACAAACAACATACTAATAAAATGTAAGACAATACTTCATACTTATTCTTGCCTTCCAATACTTACATTTACACTTTTATGGCTTTTATTACAATGTTAAACCCTCTATCACAAAGAGGTCACGCTATCTAGGAGCATTTTCCCCCCTAGATAGTTTGTTCCTCTAAAATGTGTCTTGTACTTGTGGGTTGAACAAACATCTAAATTCATTGGTAAATCTTTAGGCAAGTTCGTCTTAGCATATGAGAAGAGAGAGTCCAAAGCTATTCCCTTGTGTGGTTGGACACAATCTGAGCTGGAAACAAGTAAAGGTTTATGGGAGGAAATCCTTCTTGGATATATAGAAAATGCATTTTTAAGCAAACTTTGGACTATGTTAATGTAGCTCTTTCGTAGAGAAAAGATCCTTGAGCATGAAAGGAATTAAACACTAGTAATGAAGGTAATCTAGGATTAAAGTCATGGAATTTCCACAGACCATAATGTTAGCTTGATATTTTTCTGGATTTAACTGTGTAGAATTTTTTCATTATCAAATCCAGAAATGATGAAAAATTCTACACAGTTAATGATGAAAAATTCTACACAGTTAAATCCAGAAATGATGAAAACATTATGTTGATGTTCGATGCAGCTTCAGTCGCACCTTCCAGCCACATATATTCAAGATCAATTAAATGATAGACTATGTCTATTTAATTGATGAAGACGAATTTATGATGAGCCACGTCTCTTGGAAAAATATTAATTATACTTGTTATGAGATAAAAAGACGTTTTTATGAAGTGCGAATTCCTAGTAAAGCCGACTTCATTTGTTAGGAAGTTGTTTATTATTGAGGCCAACTTATCTATCTTGAAGAGTCACGTCTTCTTCTTGGATCTGTATTTATATTCATTCAATCCTTCACTCTTATCATTCAGTTTTTCATATATTCATTGTTTTATATCTGTTCAAATACGATTTGTAGAATAAGCAGATCAAGTAAAGTTTGTATCTATTCTGTTCAAAGTGAATCTCATTGAAGTGCAATTGAGTTAGTTGAGAGATCAGATAGAGATCTGAGCAGAAGGCAAAAGTTTTACAGTTTGTAAATCTGGGCATATAATTGGCCTCTAATTGTAAAAGAGTTTACTCATTTGAGATTCAATAATATAAGAGATATTATTGGCTGGGTTTTTCACCCTCAAGAGGAGGGTTTTCCCAGGGTATTTGCTGTGTACTGTGTAAATTTGAATTAATTTTCTGTGCATGTTAATCTAATCACTTAAATTTAACATGGTATCAGAGCGGGTTTGAAGAAGATCGTGATTAGATAAGTGTTTTCACAACAATACTCTATTTTTTGTTGTTTTTTTAGTTTCTTGTCTATCTATACATCAATCAAGATGGTGAACGGATTGAAGATTGAGGATAGACTCAATGGAGCTTCAAACTATACCTCATGGAGATTCCGAATCATGCTTACATTGGAGGAGAATGACTTGGTTGAATTTGCGGAGACCAAGGTTCCCAAACCTGAAGAGGAAGAAGAGAAGCTGCAATGGAGGAAGAAAGACATCAAAGCAAAGAAGTTGCTAGTTGACTCCGTTAAAGACCAACATCGTCCCTATTGTTTCTAAGTTGAAGACTGCAAGGGAGATGTTTAAAACTTTGGAAGAAATGTATGAAATCAACAACACCAGCCGGGCTCTTGCGCTGAAGCAACAACTTCATCATGTGAAGATGACGAAAGGAGAGACGGTGATCGCCTACTTCATGAGAATTGCAGAATTGAGAGATCAGCTCTCCACAATTGGCCATATGGTTGAAGATAAAGATTTGACAATGCTTGCTCTCAACGGCTTGCCATTGTCTTGGGAGTCCTATATTCAAGGAATTAGTGCAAGGTCTAAACTCCTGAAGTTCGATCGTTTGAGGGCCGATTGCATTCAAGAGGAATCAAGATTGGTGGCTAGAGGTGTTGGCCAAAGTTCTTCTAATCAAGAAATTCATGTTCTTGCAGCCCAAGCTTCGAAGAAGAAAGGAAAAAGTGGAAAGAAGGGTCACTTCAAGAGGAATTGTGATAAAGGAAATGATGGTGCTCCCCCTTCCAAGAAGAAGCGAGACTTGTCTAAAATTCAATGCTTTAGGTGTGACAAGTTTGGTCATTTTGCCAAACATTGCCCTGACAAACCTAAGCATCAAGCCTCCGTTGCAGATGTAGATAATGTTTCTCCACAGAAGGATGAATATCTATTTTGCTCAGCCTTGTCAAGCAATGTTGCCACCGACATCAACACATGGTTGATTGACAGTGGTGCTTCTCGTCACATCACCGGGTTCAAGGAGCACTTATCAAGCTTGGTGAAGAAAGACTCTTCGGAACAAGTTATCATTGGAGATGATGCTAGTTACACCGTGAAAGGGATTGGGACCTCTACACTCCATTTGGATTTCGGCATCACACTTCAATTGAGCAATGTTCTTTATGTTCCGGGGATCAAGCGCAACCTCATCTCTATTTCAGCCCTAGAAGATAAAGGATATCAAATTGCCTTCTCAAAAGGCAAAGTTCTTGTATGGATGGAGAACTCTAGCTTCAAGGATGCTCAAGTTATTGGAGTTAGACATGAAAGTCTTTACAGGGTTTGCACTCGTCCTCTACAAGCTTTGGTTCATGATACTTCTTCTCTATGTGATCTTTGGCATCGAAGACTGGTGCATCTTCACTTCCGTGCCTTGCCTATTATGGAGAAGATGGTGACAGGTCTACCTAAGTTCGACAAGGAGCATGAAGGCACTTGCAAGGGGTGCGCTCTAGGTAAGAATGTAAAAGCCACCTTTCATAGTAGTGAAAATAGATCTAAGAGTATTTTAGATCTCATTCATTCAGATTTATGTGGTCCTATGTCTGTTCCGTCTTCGAGCGGATTTTTGTATTATGTACTGTTTATTGATGATCACTCTAGGAAGACTTGGATTTATTTCTTGAGGTCTAAAGAGTCTGAGGAAGTATTAGCTAGATTTAAGGAGTTCAAAGCCTTAGTAGAAAATCTTTCTGGTAAAAGAATTAAGGTCCTTAGATCTGACAATGGTGGAGAATACACCTCTGGTAGTTTTCGAGACTTTTGTATTGATGCAGGGATTAAGAGGGAGTTCTATGTTCCCTATAGTCCTCAGTAGAATGGTGTTGCAGAAAGAAAGAACAGGACAATCGTGGAAGCAACAAAGGCCATGATTCATGATCAAGATTTGCAGACTTTCTTATGGGCAGAAGCCTCCAGGACAGCTGTATATGTGCAGAATAGAAGTCCTCACAAGGTCTTGGAGAATATAACTCCGGAAGAAGCCTTCACAGGGAAGAAGCCTGAAGTCAGTCACTTAAGAATCTTTGGATGTCCTGTTTATATCCATGTTCCAAAGGAGAAGAGAACTAAGTTGGAGCCTTCTGGCAAGAAGGGCATCTTTGTGGGCTACAGCGAGACATCTAAAGCCTACAGAATTTACATTCCAGGACAAAAGTTGATCAAGATCAGTAGGGATGTTACTTTTGAGGAAGACATTGCATTTAGGAGATCCAAGGGCACTCACATGGAGTTCAATAACGAAGAGTCTCCCCAGGATATGGAAGTTGACCATACTCCTGAGATTCAGAGGGAGACTGTTGAACCAAAAGAAGATGCTGATTCTATTGAACCCTTGGAGCCTACTAATGGGCCTACTAACATTGTCATTGGAAGAAAGAGACCTCTATGGGCTAGGTGTACTATGCAAGAGGCAGAAAGCTTTACAGCTCCTAGAGGCACATTCAGAGAAAGTAAAAGGCCTCATAAGTTCTTCAATTATGTTGCCTTGATGAGTCAGATTATTGATTTAGAGCCTTCATGTGTTGAAGAAGCATCCAGTCATCAGGTTTGGAGAGATGCAATGGCAGAGGAGTATCAATCAATTCTGAAGAATGATGTTTGGGACATTGTTCCTAGACCTAAGAGCAAATCAGTGGTATCTTCGAAATGGCTCTTCAAAATCAAGCATGCTGCAGATGGGACCATTGAGAAGTATAAGGCAAGATTTGTGGCTCGAGGGTTTTCTCAGAAAGAGGGAGTTGATTTTGAAGAAACATTTGCTCCTGTTGCTCGTTACACTTCTGTTAGAACTATCATTGCCATTGCTGCATCGAGAGGATGGAAGATTCATCAGATGGACGTGAAGACAGCTTTTCTCAATGGCGTAATTGAGGAAGAAGTTTACATCGAGCAACCTGATGGTTTTGAAGTTCATGGGAAGGAGTCACATGTGTGTAAGCTGAAGAAGGCCTTGTATGGTCTTAAGCAGGCTCCTCGTGCTTGGTACGAAAGGATTGATCGGTACCTATCTAGTTTGGGCTTCTTGAAGAATGATGCTGATTCAAATCTCTACTTCAAGGTAATCAATGGTGATGCATTAATATTGGTTTTATATGTTGATGATTTGATCCTTACTGGAGAAGATCACCTGATTCTCGAGTGCAAGAAGGAGTTGACTTCAGAATTTGAGATGAAGGACCTTGGGCTCATGCATTACTTCCTTGGATTAGAAGTCTGGTAGAAACCAGATGAGATGATTCTAAGTCAAGGAAGTACACCATTGATATACTTAAGAGATTTGGCATGATGGATTGCAAATCCATGTCCACACCAATGGAGACCAACCTACATAAGTTGAAGGAGGCTACAGCTATTTCAGACTTGGTGGATCCTACATTGTACAGACAGTTGATTGGGTCTTTGATGTATTGGTTAACACTAGACCTGATATTTGCTATGCAGTAAGTGCACTTAGCCAGTTTATGTGTGATCCGAGACAGATACATCTTGTTGCAGCTAAACATCCTTAGGTACTTTGCACAGTTGGCTATGGGTTGAGGTATTCTTTAGATGAGACTTGGAGTTACATGGTTTTACTGATTCTGATTGGTAGGTGTGTCACAGATAGAAGAGCACCTCTGGTTGTTGCTTCAGCTTGGGTTCTGCTATGATTTCCTGGTGCAACAGGAAGCAGTCATCTGTAGCATTAAGTACAGCAAAGGCAGAATATATTGCAGCTTGTATGGCAACTCGGGAAGCAGTGTGGCTTCGTAAGCTCCTTGCAGGATTGTTTGGACAATCAATGGAGCCTACCATCATCCATTGTGATAATCAGAGTTGCGTGAAGCTTTCTGTCAATCCTGTGTTTCATGACAGAACGAAGCATGTTGAGATCAAGTACCACTACATCAGAGATATGGTACTGTGGAAGGCTGTACAGTTGAGGTACATCAGCATTGATGAGTAGACGACAGATATTCTCACCAAGCCTCTCTCTAGGATAAAGTTTGTATACTTTCGAGATAAGCTTGGTATGGTGGAGAATCCAGCCTTGACTGAGAAAGAGTCTCAGTATCAGTGAGCCATTCTATGAGTCCTTCTCTGCGAGAGAAGTTCGAGGTGAAATTCCTTGTTTTTGTATTTATCTTTTACCATAGTATGGTTGTAGCCATTATGGTAGATATCGTGTTGAGGCGATATCCAATATCATGTTGGGGTGATATTTATCTTTTACCATAGTATGGTTGTAGCCATTATGGTAGATATCGTGTTGAGGTGATATCCAATATCACGTTGAGGTGATATTTATCTCTTACCATAGTATGGTTGTAGCCATTATGGTAGATATCGTGTTGAGGCGATATACAATATCACGTTGAGGTGATATTTATCTTTTACCATAGTATGGTTGTAGCCATTATGGTAGATATCGTGTTGAGGCGATATCCAATATCACGTTGAGGTGATATTCCTTTGTTCACCATAGCATGGTTGTAGCCATTATGGTTGATATCGTATTGAGGCGATATCTGACATCACGATGAGGTGATATGTCTTGAGCAGATGGAAGTATACTCCTTAGCTGAGAGGGAGTGTTGATGTTCGATGCAGCTTCAGTCGCACCTTCCAGCCACGTATATTCAAGATCAATTAAATGATAGACTATGTCTATTTAATTGATGAAGACAAATTTATGATGAGCCACGTCTCTTGGAAAAATATTAATTATACTTGTTATGAGATAAAAGACGTTTTTATTAAGTGGTGCAAATTCCTAGTAAAGCCGACTTCATTTGTTAGGAAGTTGTTTATTATTGAGGCCGACTTATCTATCTTGAAGAGTCACGTCTTCTTCTTGGATCTGTATTTATATTCATTCGATCCTTCACTCTTATCATTCAGTTTTTCATATATTCATTGTTTTATATCTGTTCAAATATGATTTGTAGAAGAAGCAGATCAAGTAAAGTCTGTATCCATTCTGTTCAAAGCGAATCTCATTGAAGTGTAATTGAGTCAGTTGAGAGATCAGATAGAGATCTGAGCAGAAGGCAGAAGTTTTACAGTTTGTAAATCTGGGCATATAATTGGCCTCTAATTGTAAAAGAGTTTACTCATTTGAGACTCATTAATATAAGAGATATTATTGGCTGGGTTTTTCACCCTCAAGAGGAGGGTTTTCCCAGGGTATTTGCTGTGTACTGTGTAAATTTGAATTAATTTTCTGTGCATGTTAATCTAATTACTTAAATTTAACACATTATACACAGTTAAAACCAGAAATGATATCTAGGATATCAAATCCAAGAATATGAAATCAAGAGCTAGCTCCAACCAAATGGAGACACTTATTTAAGCTTTCATGTTAGAAAAGAAACGCAAACAAAAAACTTGGATTTGGAGAAGTCCGAAATATATTTTCATTGGTTCCTCCACTCCTTTTCAACTTCAGAGCATATTGTGCAGTTTTTCATTTATATTTTATAAATAAAGAAATTATACATCATAAACATGAATGAGGAAGCCTAGAGCATGAACGTTTCAAATACTATGAAATGTTAGTCTGTGAGATGTATTTCTAGAAAGAGAAATACAACTCCTTAACATGCTTCAACGAATTTTAAGGAATGGAAAAAAAAATACCATCTATTTTCCACAGCAAACAAAACCTAATCGAGCAGATCAATAACTAGAAAGCAGAATTGGAATACACTTTAAATGGTAAAGAGAACATGTAAAATGCTAATGTCACTAGAAATAGAAGATTTGTTAAGACGTGTTATGCAAATTAAAGCTGAAGTACAGATGGAAAGGCTTCAACAGCAAATTTACTTACTTTCTGAACTAGCATATATTGTAAGCCTTTAATATAGAAGATTGTAACTTTAAAACCGGTAAATACACAGCACTCACAATGAAATCTGAAATTTATAGTTATTTCCAAAATTTTCAAAACTAAGATTGTGATTTGAATCTGGAAGAGGAGAAAATTACCTGGCACATCGTAAAGTGCAACAGATGTCTTTGAAAGCTGATGAGCATGCTTTTTCCACCAAGAGAGTTCCATTTCTTTTGCAAGTAGTTTTTCTTCTGCACTTTTCAGCTTAACCTTGAGCTCTTCTATCTGCTCTTCTTGTCTCCTCTCCAAAAGTTCATGCAGTCGCCTCTCCAATTCAATTGGTGAAACGGCATAATTTGGAAAAGGAACCTCTCTTTCAACATTGCCGTCTTTCTTGCCAGGAATGCCACTAACATTTAAATTCCCGTACACAATATCTATTGTAGTATCTTCATTAATCATCTGTTTCAAGAAATGAAATGTCTCCTAATGTCTGAGAACATGCATGTCAGAAAATTCAAACTGACAACACATTTCCAAATGAAAATTCTAATTTAACCATATCTTCTAAATTGTGAAAACAAAAATTGTTCAAAGAGTACAGTTTCTTTCTCTGGTTGGCATTTCACTAGAATACATGAGCATGTGTCAAATGAAATATTAATTGTTCTTTAGTTTGAAGACAACATGATTCCTGTTACACTTTCACCACTCTTCTGTGAGAGTGGAACCTATTGTCAAACTTAATTTGTCAGAAACTAAAGATAAGCGATTCATTCCAGTTATACTAAACTTATAGTTCTCACCAAATTCAACTAAATTTAAGAATTGGATGTGGCATGCCAATCTTACACAAATCCCTTGTCTGGATCCAAGACTATTTTTATTTTCTAAGAAATAGTTGAACATGACATAAAATTTCAAACATATGCAACTACAGGTATTCGAGTGCCAAGGTGAAGAATTGACATAAATATTGTAAGTTTTAAATTACAGGCACAATTGATAAGTGATAACAGAGGTCATCCAGATGAGGACGCATCAGGCACTTGAGTATCGGATGCCAAAATAGGAATACCCAGAGTAACTTCCCCATTTTTCATTTGCTTCTTTGTGTTTAGAGAGCAAGTTGCTGGCAATATAACCTGAGACAAAGTTCGGAATTGTTGCTTCCTTGGGATCATCAATAACTTCTTCAACAGTATGTCCAGAAGATCATGCACACAAGCAGCGCATATCTCAGGTCCATCTCAACAAACTTACTCTTGCCTTGATAAAAGGACATGATAATTTTGAATTTTGTTTCAGACTATTCAGTAATTCCCTCCAACTTCATGACAACATATACCTGAAACCCATCAAGCTTATTATCATCTATGAACCCTAACATGTTCTTTTAGGGAAACTGCTAGAAAATTTCAAGTTGCACATTAAAAAAAAACTAACCTTGTAAGTAAATTGCAATGATAAAACCAAAAGAAGGACAAGTGCATATCTTTGAAAAAAGTAGACGGGCATGAAGAGTGTTGCTATACTGTGGGAAGAATCCGAAACAATTAACAGAAGAAGAGAATGCATTCATAAAACTCTCAGTTACTAGAGAATCTGAACATTATTTCACAATCAGTTTACTCGGATGAATAGAGATATTAGTCCTATAATTTATTTCTATAGAATGTAATCACCAATACGACAGATTTCCCCAGATAGTCCAGTCATTTGAAATGTGATAGGTTTTAAGCTTTAACTAAACATGCAGTCACTTGGAGAAGCTGAGATAGGTATTAAGCTTTTAAAAAACATGCAGTCACTTGGAGAAGTTGAAAGCACCAAGACGGCAGTCACACAGGTCAGGCTAAAGCTACAAAGATAATGTGTTTAAACTTTATATTTGATCAAATGTCAAAAGCACTCTTACATTACTTGAAATTATTCATTCACAATAAGTGGACCTCATATAAGTTGAACTCTTCCTTACAACATATAACTGAGGTAAAAGCTATTAAAATCCAAATCTAAAGATCATACAGCTTGCATTGTTAAAGCACTCTTACATTACTTGAAATTATTCATTCACAACAAGTGGACCTGATATAAGTTGAACTCTTCCTTACAACATATAACTGAGGTAAAGATGTTAAAATCCAAATCTAAAGATCAGACAGCTTGCGTTGTAACTTTAAGCAGCCTTAATATCAAGGATTTTAAAGTGGAAGGAAAACAACAAATGCATGAACAAAATCGAACCCCAGCTCCGCTCTCTAAGACAATTAAGAACTCTTCCTCTAGCATTGGCTGTCACATGTAAAGTTCATATCATTTCAACTATATTGGAAGAAAATCAGTGGCTGGGGTAACTCACTATCATAATTCATGGAGCATGAAAACAACCATGTGTAATGTGGAGTACCATTAATGCAGATCTTTCCACTCCCATCAGTTTCCTTAAGCTTAGATATTTTTGGAATTTTGGTTGTAACTGTCGTTTGTGGCTGCTGTAGTGGTCATTTAGGTGCTTTTTTCATTTTTTTTAATGAGGGGGTGGCATTATTGGGATGAAGGAATGAGAGTTTTAGGGATTTTAAAAAAAAAAATTTCTGTTCTTGTTTTGGGTGAGGATTGTCCAAGAAGAGGTTGAGAAAGAACATATCATTTAGCCTAGACTAATGGAGAATTTATTATATGTTGGAGATTTTGTTCCCTTTGTTATTTTCTACTATGAATTTTCCTGCTGTTTGTTAGTTTTTGGTTCTGTTATTTGCTGCCTTGCAATCACTGGCATCCACTTCAGAACAAAGAAAGAATCATCATTGTTTGGCATTAGCATCTAAAGATGCTGGGATGGAGTGGGGAGAATATGTGGGACAGCCTTAGTTGTTTTTGGAAAGAGTTCTGAATAATTAAGAGGAGAGTTGTGGTTATGGCTGTGGATGTAAGATGGAGTTGCTTTATGATGTGAAAAAGAGGATAATCAAGTTGGACTAAGAAATAAAATAAATGAGGAGACAGAAGCAAACATAAGACAAGTAAGGATGTTGCAAAAATTGGAGTTTCAGTTGGAGAAATTATGGTGGATGTTGGAGCAACGTGAGGTGAACAATAATGGGAAAACAAATAAAAGGAAAGCTGAAGCAAAAGCATTCAATGGATGTGTGAAGGTGACAATGATTGGTGGGAATAAATACTATCCTTGTGAGCAAGAGCTATTTTTCAGAGGAGAAAGCCATAGAGTCTAGGAATGGCTAGGGGATAGAACTACTAGAACAAGGAAAGATTGAATCCCTTAAGGAATTGGCAAAATTACAAAGGAATGGAAGGTCCTTTAATGTGTTTTACAGAGAGTTTGAGAGAGATAAGATAGATGAATGGAATGAAATGAAGAGGATATGTTGGATGAAGATGCTGAGCTGTGTTACCCCAAAGAAGGGGAAAATATCGATGATGACCATGGAAGAAGAAAAGATTTAGAAGACTGAAATGAATAAGAATGCAGCATGTCACTAGAGGGTCCCAAATAAAAGGAAAGCTGAAGCAAAAGCATTCAATGGATGTGTGAAGGTGACAATGATTGGTGGGAATAAATACTATCCTTGTGAGCAAGAGCTATTTTTCAGAGGAGAAAGCCATAGAGTCTAGGAATGGCTAGGGGATAGAACTACTAGAACAAGGAAAGATTGAATCCCTTAAGGAATTGGCAAAATTACAAAGGAATGGAAGGTCCTTTAATGTGTTTTACAGAGAGTTTGAGAGAGATAAGATAGATGAATGGAATGAAATGAAGAGGATATGTTGGATGAAGATGCTGAGCTGTGTTACCCCAAAGAAGGGGAAAATATCGATGATGACCATGGAAGAAGAAAAGATTTAGAAGACTGAAATGAATAAGAATGCAGCATGTCACTAGAGGGTCCCTAGATGTTGCAGCTGTGGAAGCAGTTCATGTTAGAGATGAAGCAGCGATAGAGATGGACATTTTTGAGGACCCCACATTTGATGGAGTCATATTGATTTTAGAAAACATTGTAAAGGAGTGTGCAACAAAAGAGGATGTCTTGAAAATCCCATAATTGATGAAACGAGAGAAGAAGACAGTCTCTTCCTTGGAGAAGAAATGAAAATGATTAAGGTTTGCTTCCTATAGCTTATTGTCTACTATTGTTGCAAGTGTAAAGAAGTGTACAACAAAGAGGATGAAATAAGACTTGCCTTGTGAGCAACTAAGTACTTCTAGACATTATACAAAGATAGGAAAGGAAGAGATCCTTATAAAAGAGGATAAAGCCGAAGAAAATAATGGCAGCAGAAGTAAAACAGTTAAAGTTTTCATTTTAAAATGTAAGATAAGAAGCAATGAGAAAAATCAGAGGATAAGTAAAGGTGGGTTTAAGCCCACAAAAAGTTGGGAAAATAGAAAGAGAACAAATTAGCAGAGGAGCACAATTTATGGTTCAACGACAGGCTGGAAGCAGAGGAAGAAATTATGTGAAAGATTATAGAAAGGCAGGGCATGGCAGCTAGGCTCTTGAGTTCTTTTTAAAAGGATGGAGAGGATGACGTGGAGTGCCTTTAATGTAGATTCACTCCACTTTTGTCATTTTCCTTATCCTTACATATTTTTGGAATTTTGGTGGTCATTTAGGTGCCTTTTTTCTTCTTACAGTTTTGTTTATTAGAGGGGTGCGTTGCTGGGATGAAGGAAGAGAGTCTTGATGTTTTTTTTTGGAGAGTAGTTTTCTGTTGTTTTCAGTGAGGATCATCCAGGAAGAGGTTGAGAAAGAACATGTAATTCGGCCCAGAATAATGAAGACATTTTTGTTGTGTTGGGAATTTAATTCCCTTTGTATTCCCTGTTACAAATTTTCCTGCTGTTTATTCTTTTTTTATTCTGTTATTTTGCTGCCTTTAGTAGTCGGTGACATCCACTACATATCAAAGAAGGAATCTGCATCAATGTGTCATCTAAGTTTCCTGCAGGAGGCTCTGCTTTGATTAGATCCATCACAATAAATCTGCAGAAAAAATTGGGATGTTTATTTACCTCACTATCTGAAATTGCTGTGTCAGGAGAACTTTCAACAAATAAGTTGTATTGCATACGCTCCAATTCTGCTTCAAGCTCTGCCTCTAATTCAGCCATACCAGATTGCTGTGATGCAGAACCCATCGGTATGACAGTCTGTGAAGCTCTATCACTTTCTTCACTGAAAGATTGTCCTATCAAGTCTCTGGAGAGCTGCTTGGTCTCTGAACCCATTCTATACTTGTAAAATATAATTTTTGTAAAGCTCCTTGCCTTGGTTCCTATTTTCATTTCTCTACTCAATATTCAAATTGCTTGAGTATTTCTCTGACCATCTAAGATCCATGCTTGCTTGAAGTATTACGAAACACTACTCCACCTGATTCAAGCTACAAAGAAGCCCCGTCAAAATTTCTGATAGATCTGTAAGACAAGAAAAGTTTGAAAGATGTGTGAACTCAGTTCAGTATAAATAGAAAGCAATAAATACAGATGGAAAAGTTGGAATAAGTTATTGTGACTTGGCTAGTATAAGATGATTGAAAAGCTAATTTATCTTGCAAAGTTTCTATAACACTGAATAGCAACAACTGGATTCCTTGTTACTATAATTACTGCAAGATAGTTTTCCTTCAGATACAGACTCCTGAGATAACTTTAATGCACTAAATCTTTTTGATAAGTTCATTCCATGGTTAATTTTTGTTGCTGAGTTTAGACCAAAAAGAATATGTCAAAATAAGCAAACCTAAGATGCTGCAAGATTAGTTTGAATAATGTGAAATGTTGCTCAGAGCCAGAAAAATAATACATACTACTGTCACTTTGATCTTCCCCTATAAGGTATACGCTTTTAGGAGTTTTTCTAATATTTCCTCAGTAAAAATAAATAAGAAAAAGGTCAGTCCTCCAGGATGTGGTCTGATGGTTGAGAGGGATGTTACCATGTAAATAATTTAAGTACAAACCACAATTGCCTGAATAAATTCTTAGAGAACTATGGGTGCATGTGTTTCGGAGGTTTCTATCATGTAAGTTCAACCTTTTTCATCCTCAATGTTTGAAGCGGATTAGCTCTGTTGCAGTAAAAGGCTTGATGTAATTTAGCCGCTGGGGAAAAATGGCTTCTTAACCTTGTCGATTTACTTGGGAGAAGTGGGGCCTGAGACTTATGCTCTATTGCACATCTTGGAGTAATCCAAGATAAGATTGCTGACAGACATTTTGGAGGTAGTAACGGAAATTTCTATTATTTAACTCCAAACTTTTTCATCCACAACAATTGCAGAGCGGAATAGCTGTGATGCAATATAAGCCTTGATGTAATTTAGCAGCCTGTGGGAAATGGCCTCTTAACCTGATTGATTGAGTTGGGAGAAGAGTGGGTCCTGGGCATTATGCTCTATTGCACTGTGTCGGAGTAAACCAAGATAGATTGCCAAAAGCCATTTGGGAGGTAGTGAAGGAAATTTGCATTATTTAAGTCCAAACTTAGTCATCCTCAACGGTTGCAGCCTAGGATGCAACATAAGGCTTTATTTAATTAAGCAGCCTGTGAGAAATGGTCTCTTAAACTGATTGATTGAGTTGGGAGAAGTGGGGGACCTGGGTGTTACGCACTGTTGAAACTTGAACTATCTCGGAGTAAATCAAGATAAGATACTGAAAGCCATATGGGAGGTAGTAAAGGAAATTTCTATTATTTAAGTCCAAACTTATTCATCCTAAACATTTTCCGGTGAGGAAGAGTTCTGATGCAATAGAAGGCTTGTGTAATTTAGCAGCTTGTGTGAAATGGCCTCTTGACCTGACTGGTTGTGTTGGGAGAAGTATGGGGATTGGATGGTGCGCTCTATTGCTCTATTCGTGTAATTTGTTAATCCAAAATTAATGTGGATAGATTATTTGATAGTTGCTGACAAACAAAATCTAGGCGCAGGCCGTAGAGTCCTTAAAGCACATGCTATTTTTTTGGGATTTTGAGTTGAAGCTCAGGACTCAAATGTAAACCAATGCTTATTAGCTACAACTCCCGTCAGAGAAGTTCTCCAACAAAGGATATGTACTGCTCGCCATTGAAAAGTAATCTAAGTGGCCAGGCGATTAAAGCTAACTACATTAAGACTCTGTTCAGCCATACGAACAGTAAAGGTCCAGTAGTTTACCTGGAACGAGAGTTTGCCCACCAATTGACCGTCAACCCATCCAACGGTGGGCAAAGCCTTCAACCTTTTGGGGAGAACACCCACCAACGAATGTACACCCGTCATTGGCCTTGCAATTTCCTTCCATACTAAAGTACTCTAAAGTTTCATGGATTTTAGCCAATGCTAACCTTAACAAAAATCTAGACAGATTTCTGCATATGAACAAAGGAAAGTTCCAAAACACCTTACATCAAGTTACCTTTCAGTGCAAGATGACCAATGTTTACCTTGAAAACTTCTACTAATCAATCCAGCATAAGCAGTGGAATTATGAAGTGAAAGGAAAGATTTTAATAGCCTTTATGAGACCAAGCAGCTTATGGCACCAAGAGTTAAAGTAGAAGTGCTTCAGGGCCTCAGACTAACAAACCCACTAGACACAGGGGCTGTCCAATTGACCTCAAGAAATTTCCAAATCCTCCTTAATGTTGGATCTTCTACTATAGATCTTGATAAAAAATTACAATCAACAACTTATCTAAATACTGCTACAATAAATTACAATCAACAACTGAATATTGCAAATAATGCTACTTACCATTTTTTAAGATGAAGATGGTACAACTCAATTCAAATGCATATATTGCAGACTCCAGATGCTTTAAAGAATCAATTGATACGAGACAAAGTCCTAAGGAAGCAGGGGACCAATACTCAAGACCGACAGTGTAACGTGATGTTTACCAAGATTCAACTGCTTAAGTTCTCGCCTCATTTATGACCAAATTCTATCCTTCCCAATACTTCAAAGCATAATCCTCAATCTTGCAAGTCATATAGGCCTTAATTCGCTTACAAGTTTATCATTTATGATTTTTGCTTCAAGAATAGAACACGACCCTGTGCTTATCATTCATAATGGAACGCTCCTTCACACGAATATCTCAATCCACTGTATTAAAACCCGTAGCAATGCAAACCTAATAATAAAGTTAAGGATAATTCTCATATATTTGCGGCACATCGGTGAGCTGACTTTGTCAAACTTGACTGCAGCAAAATTCAGATATACACGCTGTCGCATTTTTTTCCAGAAATTCATGATATATCAATTTTTAAGCTGTATTCCAAATTCTCGCCATATTCCATCCTTCTGTCGTATACCAAGTATTTTATATCTTTAGCTTTTACCCCATATTTCCGGCGCCGAATGCCATTCACAAAATAATGTGAGCTTGTTTAATGTTTTCACGGGGATTCT
>VDFB02124603.1:19324-40740 GCA_007258455.2 Sequoia sempervirens | reverse complement strand
ATAATTGTCTCGAGCAAGCCATATTGTGCTCGTTTATATCCTAGTTGTCTAATTTGTGCAAAAATCCATGCACAAAGACACAAGTCTTTCTTTAAGACTAGTCAAACAATGCACAACATCTATTTGTACATTCCATCTTATTCTTGAAGGCATAGCAAAACATGGAATTTTTTCGTCTAGTGTGGATTTTATGCATTGTTTGCAAATGGACTGGCCTATCTCCATCTTCCTTTCATATGTTTGGTCGAAAGCCAAAGAAAATGCGTCTACGAGTGCATTGTCAATTTTACAAATGTTGCGATGGAAACGCAACATGTCACAAACAGAGCATGGTTGTATGGGAGTGTCATTTATCATTTGTAAGTACAAGCTAATAGATTTTTGGACTGTGTTGTTTTCGCTAAGAGCATTTTTTTCTTTTTTTCACTCATTACTGCCATTTGTCTTTTGCAACATTAAAAATCTATATAGTTTTTGTGTCCTTTTTTGCAAGGGCAAAGCACATTTGTGTTGCCCACTTCGTATTTGCATCTTTAAAGTGCGTAGTGATTGTCGTCTTGTATTTTTAGCGGGGTCATGGTATTGAATTTTGCTATTTGCAGTGTTGTGCTATGAAGCATTTGCAATGGGCGGGTGTGCATTACACATTTTCACTTTCAAGTAGTGTAATGTCTGATGCATTCCAAACTTTGATGTAGCAAATGTGTGTATTGTTGCAATTGTCTATTTTTTACAAGAACTGTTCACATTGTTCATTGTCTCCGATACAAAAAAACTTGACATATCTTGAACAGAAATTGGATCGTTCATAGGGATGGTCTGTGTGAATTGTTCTTTTTCTTGAAGTGGTTCATAGTGACAATGACTTGACCTATTTCAAAAACAAATGAAGTTCATATTTCTTTTTGGGGTTATCAAATTGTAGTATGTTTTCCACTCGGGCAATGGAGATAATTGCCACATGTGTATTTTTGCATCAAAAATATGAGATAGCCATAGCAAGTAAAATTCAATTCCTTCAAGCTATATTTTTACATATGGCACACCAATTCTGGAAACCAATGACTATAAATGCAGTAGACGATTATTGCTGTCTACACTACTCGTAGCAAAACCTTCAAAATAAGCAATTGCATATTTGTTCTGAATTGACAATGCATTGGCCAATGACTGTGCCATGAATAATCACAAAGCAATTGGATGAAATTGTTCATGAAGAAAAAAAACTATGGCAGCAAACATGCTTTCTCCACATGCACTACAAAATGTAGGCACCCTAGAAAGCCCAATTGTTTCAAACACATTTCCTATTGTGTGCCAAAAATTGTCGATATTGCAGTTTGGCATTTGAAAATGTGACTGGACATTTTCGATATGAAAGTATGTGTTTAGTCATGAGAAGATAGGCTCATTGTGGCCAGCAGCAAGAGTTATGTCATGGAAAAGAATCAATATTATAGGATTCGTTGCATGCTCATTGAAATGCAAATACATTGTTTTGTGTGTCAAAGACCAAATGTGTATTGGAATGTCTAGCCAATATGCCAACCATTTTAGACAGAATGTGTCACCCCATAGCCTAGTCTCACCATTGTTATTGATTTTTGTCGCTGTCTAGCCTCATTCTTTGAAGGTATGTGTTTTTTTCATGTATGTTATGCAAACTAATTAGCATTGTTGGATGCAAATCAAGCTCATTAGAATTTAAAGCTATAGGACAACGATTATGATTTTTTTTTTTAAATGATCAACCAAACCATTGCGTAGCTGTTTTGATGTATACTGACAATGCACTAGGACATGTACTATATCAGATGAGCAATCACTAACTTTATAATTGACGAAGTCTATTCAAAAATAATGCGCATGGCTTAAAGCCTCAAAATAGATGTATAAAATGCATTTGTAGTTGGCTCGTAGTTTTCTAATATGATTGGCTCGTGGAATAGTTTTTGTCTCTTCACACAACGGTTTGAAACCATATGTGCAGATTCAATGTCAAATATTTTTATAAACAACTAATTGTATTGAAATTTGTTTTTAAAGTAATTATTTGAATGTAATGTTCGATGTTTGAAACATTGAATACATACAATGGAAAAATGAACAAGCAAATACTTTCTGCAAGTAGGTGCAATACAAAGCTCCCACTTGTAGACCTGCAATGGCAGCTGCATGGCAAGGAAGGCAGAATGCAAATAACAAAATTTAAGATTAGGTTGTGTAGCTGAAATAAAATTTGTTTTAGAGCTGGTAAGAAGCACAACAAACATTTGAGAGCTACAACAAATAAAAATAAACATGGATATGTATTGCTCACATAAATCAACATCAATTCAAGTTGTGACGATATATGGCAACAACAAAGAACATATACAGTGCACAATCTGCAAAAAAAGGAACAAAATATATTCAACAGTGGCAATTTTGTTCCAAAAAAAAGAAAATGGACCAAGCAAAACCAAAAAGGAAACAATGAAGTCTGCTACCAACACTGTTAGGTTTTGCAACTTGATGCATAGTTATAGCATTCATACATATATGTCTACTCATAGGCACACACACACACATATATATATACACAACAAAACATATATATATATATATATACACATATATACATATGCATTTGTATATAGACATATATGTATAAGCACAAATGCAATCTTGCAGCTTGAAAGCAAGCTCTAGACTATGAATCTATAAACACCCAAAGCTTTGTCATGCAGGAGAATTTCTATGCTCTTTTTCTTAGTTCAAAAAGGCCAATGCAAAATGTACAACACAAAAGGACAGAATAATACTATGTCATGTGCGTCTGCTATGGGAAAGGACATTGCAAAATCCAGTATGGAAAAAAACTCTATGCTCTCAAGTCCTAGGGAGTGCCAGTCTTGGACTGCTCACAACTATGCTTTGTCATTTTTTGCACTCTAATTATTTTTTTAAAGAATGCAACTTTTTCTTCGCACGGCTTGAAACACAGAACTAGTTTTTCAACACAACTTTATTGATGGTTGGTCACTACTAGTTGGAATAGAATAGCAATGACCAAAATATATACATGGATAGCCATGGAATTTTGTAGTTCTATGAAGCTAGCTAGTTTCTATATTGTCTTCTTCCTGATCACGAACATTATCTTCACAAGTGTTTCTTCTTTTTTGCATTTGATTCCTGTAACAGAACAAAGCCCATTACAAACACTTGCACATAGATAACCTAGTACTAATATGTATAACTGCAAATATGAATAAAATTTTCATTTCAATACCTGTTCATCAATGTGAAGGAATATCATTGTTCAAGA
The DNA here is from genome assembly GCA_007258455.2 of Sequoia sempervirens. Lineage (NCBI taxonomy): Eukaryota > Viridiplantae > Streptophyta > Pinopsida > Cupressales > Cupressaceae > Sequoia > Sequoia sempervirens. The sequence goes on along the minus strand of VDFB02124603.1, from coordinate 37,430 downwards.
GCATGATAATAATATAAAGGTAGAACATGACAATAATTCAACAATTGCAAAGAAGAGCACAAGGAAAATAGACTTCAGACATGAATATAATTGCAATTTAGTAGGCGTCCCAAATTTAAACAGAATATTTTTCTTGCAAGTGGAATAGTACGCAAATATATAAACTTGTCCTAAAAAAGAAAATGAACTTACAAATTTATGCCATAGCATATTAGGCACTTGATCTCTTATGCTCTTACATATGCAACCAATGGTCTCAGTCACAACTTCCACCTGAAAAAAAAAGGACCTATCAACCTTAATAATAAATAGAAAATATGTATAACCATCTATTCCAATTTCCAATGCTCAATAGTAGCAAGAGTTCTAGAGCAAGCAAGTCAAATACTATAAAAAATTCCACCTATACATACAAAGACATATGTAGCGAAAACATATATATAGTAAAAAACATTAGAAGGCTATAAGCCTATCACAATTATGCACATGGAATTAATAATAATAATAATAATTGTAGGAAGCTTTGCTATTGGAAATATTTCACAAGTTTGTTGGTATAGTCTTGTCTTGCCATGGACTCATCGTGGGGACACGTGATGTCTTCAACACTACATTTACATTTACTATTTGCAAGCTCTCATTTATTGTGGGTAGACTGAAGTGCACCCATTATTAATGACTCATGGTCTAAAGTTTTAAATCTGTCAAACAAACTATTATCTATTTTTTTTTCATTTGCTTAGACCCATGCCAAATCAGATATATCTTGAACTGGTAGACATCCTTCAATGTCTATCACTTTTTTCATGAATACACAATAGTTTTGAATTACAAAAATATGGAAGAAAGGTAAAAAATATTAGGAACAAATTGCAAGTTTGCTAAAACAGAGATTCATCCATACGAACATTGATTGGTACGAAGCAACAAAGATTAAACATTTTCCAAACTATACATAGCAATTCAGACAATGAAATTTGTGCCTGTTGAAAGGGTTTAAGTCTATTGTATTGGAACCAAAAAACAAGCCACTTTGGTTTATGTGTATGATTTTTGTACTAAAGAACGAAGTGTTTGTAAGTTCCTACATCTTTTACAGTGTTGTTTTACAATTTTTTGCATTTCTACATTTTATCATTAATTTATAGTGTGTGCACTCATTAAGCCCCTCTGTGTTGAAAGGGCTTGTATTTGTTGTATGGGGGGCAAAAAATGAAGCCTTTGTAAGTTTGTATGTCTTCTACAGTATTGTTTTATAGTGGTTTGCATATTTTCATTTTATGCATGAATGTGTATTGTTAGTTGTTGTTTTCATTTTGTGTGTTTATGTCTATTCTTCACAATTCTTGATTGTTTTCGTCACCTAGTTTCTGTTCTTGACTTAAACACGTAAGAATATAACTCATCAATGTCTATTTTTTTGCTAACTTTGGTTAAGCATAAAGCCTATGTAGGTACAATAATTCAATGCATACTATTTTGACATGGACTTTTACCACTTCCTAGTCACTAATTCTCATGCATTGCAATTGAATTGAAATGCAACTAGCATTAATTGATCTCTTTACTAAATTTAAAGAATGTTGAGCAAAGCATTACTTGCATTATCTAATCATCTTCACAAAGTATTCCTTGACAATAAAACTTGTTAAAAAAGCAGACATTTGTAATCTCACATATCCTTTACATTGTCTTTTCTGCATTGTCTAATCAATTGCTCAGATTGTTTGATGAGACTGAAATTTGCTTCTCCTGAGTCTAAAACTTGTCATATCTTTTACATTGCTATTGGCTTTTTTTTTTCTATATACTTTATCAATGTTGAGTTCTTTGTTGTTCACCATCCATAAATCAACTAGTCTATTGTATGCTACAGTATCATGCCAACTACAACTCAGTCTCATAAACAAGCATTAGATCTAGGCAAATGTCAAAGCTCCCAACATAAATTCTATAATATTCCACAAACATGCAATGCCATGCATGCCAGCTACATTTCAATCAATTAGATGAGCATGAGAATTTTCCCTATTGGAAATATAGTAATGTGTTTGTATGAACCAAGAGATTTTGTTAGAAACCCTAGCCGGCGTAAACAACGAACAATAACAAATGACAAGAATATGGATAAAACAAAAATTGGACTTAAATTTATTCTATGTTTCATGGAGCTATTCTACTAAAACATAGTCCCGCTTGGTTTTTCTCAAAGTCTTCATCCAATCCAAGTTAATTGTATATCCATGAAAGAGCAATAGTTATCCAAACACGTTGACCTGTTCAAGATATTTGCACTGACTTTTCCATGCCTTTATCCATAACCATTATGCACATGTTCAAGAAATCACTGTCAATATTTCTAAGGGATAAGTTGCATTGTTACTAGTAGTTGTGTTGCCTAATTGGAAATTGTCATGCATGATTGCATAGATTTTTTTTACTATTAAGGTTGATAGGTGCCTTGATAGTAGAAGTAATAGCTTACTATTTCAAGATAGTGAAGAGACGTGGCTAGAAAGATCAAAAATCACTTCAAACAAATAGCATTTTGATTTTGTGATTCTAGCTACCTTTCTTGAAAGCATGTTCCTAGAATTCGAAGAAGCAATAGCAACAACATTGCCACAACTCTGACCACCAAAATAGTAGCAGCTAGCAACAAATTGTCAGAATCCAAACAAGATTGAAGTATAATTTTGAAGAGTGACTTCAACAATTGGCACGGAGGATATCAACTACACGAGAGAAGATCTTAAAAGGACATGTGCATAACACATAATAAATAAGAATCTTATTCAATCTCTAAAATGCAAATTGAAAATAAAGATGGACTATGCTCTAATACCACTTTCGTGCATTCGAACAAACTGCAAAGTCTCGTTAGACAGACAATGAGTCTATAAGACCATATCCACAATCCTGTAAACAATACAAGAAAATTGCATGAGTGAAAAAGAGAAAAGACATTGCATTGTCTATTGTGGATTTAATCTTAATCTCTATACATCACATAATGCAAGGAAGAGTCCAAAATGAATATATAAGACATACTATTTGAAATCTAACTCACATCCTACTTCACTTTTCGACTGTCTATCTCTGCATTGTGAACAATAGAGGTTGTCATAGCTCCATGTCTGAGTGAATTCCCACTTTGTTTAGCTATGATTAGCTTCAAGACTATTAAAAAAAAAGGTTAGAAACATATACTATAGTGCATTAATTACAACTATTTACCATCTCTAAAATGAATGACATTGCAATACACCTAACAAACAATGTATGATTTTATGTCACAATATGAAAATAATACCTACATATTTGATCAATGCATCTGGTTGTCCATGTATTGTTTCTCATTCTTTTTTACCCATGTTTTTTTTGTGGATGCATAAACTGGTTTAGACCATACCTCCTCATATTCTTGCACCAGTATGTCAAGTTGTATAGTAGAGCATTGATCACAAATAATAAATAGTTGGCATAGAACCCTACAAAATCAACAAGCACTGGAAAAGACATTGTGCAATGCACCTTGAAAGAACAACAGTCTTTTTGTTTGAAAAACCACATATATATAGATACACATACATACATACATATATATATATATACATATACATATATACACACACACCCGATTATATGTAGACACAGGTGTACATACACACACACAGATATATATATGTGTGTGTGTGTGTGTGTGTATGTATAAACATCTACACAGGGAAAATGCAAATATATATATGTATGTATATGCATATGTATATACATACACATATGTAACTGTATATGTGCATATGCACAGACATATAAACACATATATACATGTATGTACACATAGCTTTATATATACATATCTACACATGCACATATATGTATGTGTCGTTTTGTAGTTTTTTACACTCTTGTATCTTATAGATTAATGTCCATTGTTTGTTATTGTTTGCATTTTGTGCACACAGGCATCACATTGCAACTGCACTTGAATCTATTAAATAGCAATGAAAATTAGCTTGAAGCAATTGGGATGTATCTAGATATAAAATCATTAAATTTGACACCATCCCAGCCCCAAATCTTGAGAGCGCTATGCATTTATGGCAACTGCACTTGCATCTTTTGGAAGCAAGCAAAAAAACAAATCCTAGTTAATACAAAATGCAAAGCATAGACATACATACATATATACTCATATATATATGTATACATAGAAATATAATTTATTTATTTATTTATTTATATATATATATATATATATATATATTCTTGCATATATGTATGTCATTGTGTGCATGTATGTACATACACACACACGTATAAAAACACACATATATGTATGCATATATATATATATGTGTGTGTGTGTGTGTGTGTGTGTATTTATAGATAAGACAATGTTAAGTATCTAACTCAACAAAATGACCAAACAAGAAAGGCTAACCCATATTTAAACTCACAACAACAACACAAGCAAATAGGCAAACAACACAAACAATTCTTTGCTCAACAAAATTTAGACTTGAAAACCAGCAACCCTCTAAACAACATAAGAAAATTGAATGAGTGAAAATGGGAAACCACCACATTGCACTGTCTATTGTGGATTTAATCTTAATCTCTATACGTCAAAAAATGCAAGGAAGAACCCAAAATGAATATATAACACAATATATTTGAAATCTAAGTCACATCCTGCTTACTTTCTGAATGTCTATTTCTACATCGTCAACAATAGAGGTTGTCATAACACAAAGCCGAGAACCCTTAAGCTAGTAGAAATTATGTGCCCTCCCCTCCTGCCTCTTTTAGATTTGAAGGTACCAAATTTCCTAGCTCCCCCAACGTAGGTGATGTTAACCTCATATTAGATCGGGCTCAATCTGGTGACATTCTAGCTTCTGCTAGAAACAACATCAGTGACATTTTTAGGGTTTTGAAATGGGCCTATCAAGAACTTAATGATCTTAATCAAACAAATAGGGCTTTGTATAGTAAATCTGAGGAGTTGGAACTGAAGTTGGCTGCTCTTAGCAACGAAGAAGGGAAACAGAATAAGAACAGTATTAGAAAGGAATGAGGTGACATTGAGGAAAAGTACAAGTCTCTAGAAGCGGAAATGGTTAAAATAAAAAAAACTTGAAAACTGTTGTTGAAGAAAACCATAAAATGGCTTGGCACAATGCCATTATTATTAATGCTATGTTTGAAAAGCTGGAAAAAATGCAACAGGGTTCGCTGGTTGTTGACTTGGAAGAGAACAAGGAAAGCAACAACAAGGACCAAGGTATTTCAAAAAGGACTCGTGCCAATCTCAAAAGGAAAGTGCCTCCCACTACCCAAATGGTTCAAATCTTAAAGAGGGGGATTCAGGATATGAACGAGCTAGAAGCTGAGATTGCTGATTTATTAAAAACACAAATTTAGCTGTTCCTAGCTTTTTGTCTAGTTTTTTGGTTTTGTGGCCTTCGCTGGCCTTTTTGGTGGCTGTGGTTTTTTATTGTTGTTGTTTTTACAACCTTTCCGACTTTGGTGTCTTTAACGATTCTATCTTTATTTTGTAAACTTTGTGGTTTCGGGTCCCTGTAAAACCCATTTTTTCCTCTTTCAAAAACAAAGGTTGTCATAGCTCCACAATCGAGTGCACTCTCACTCTGTTTAGCTACGATTACCTTGAAAACTATTAAAAAAAGGTCACAAACATATACTATAATGCATTAATTGCAACTATTTACTATCTCTAAAATAAATGACATTGCAATTTATCTAATAAATAATACCTAGATATTTGATTAATGCATTTGACTGTCCATCTCTCATTATTTTGCACCCATGGTTTTTTTGCAAATGCATAAACTAGTTTAGACCATACCTCCTGACTTTCTTGTAGCAATATGTCAAGTTCTATAGTAGAGCATTGATGACAAACAATAAATAGTTGGCATAGATCCCTGCAAAACCAATAACCACTCGAAGAGACACTATGCATTGCATCTAAAATGAACAACAACCTTGATTTAAATTTATTAACAAATGTTTTTTTAATTATTAATAGATCTTAAGAAAAATTAATCCCTTATTTTTATGATTCTTCTAAATAATAGTAAATAACATAGATCCAAGTAAAATAAAACTAGCATACATATATTAATATATTAATATATATAAAATACATCGAGAATTTTCATTCTCTATTTTTTTTTTGATTGATTTATCTTTGTGATCAACTCTTTGATTTCTCTTTGCGATCAAAAATATTATCTAATTTTTTTGTTTCATCAAATCTCTTTGTTTTTATTTTTTTGTTTCATCAAGTCTCTTTGTTTTGATTTTTTTAATATTTTTGTTTAATCAAATCTCTTTGATTTTGTTTTTTTATTTGATCTATGTGATTTTGATTTTTTATCTTTCATTTATTTATTTGATCTTTTCATGATTTATTGTTGTCTAAGTTGAAATGTAAAACAATGATCTCTTATACTACTTGTGAGAAGACAATAGATTGAAAGTCAATATTTAGTAAAGTTGAATCAAAGCATAATAATACCATTGATTTATACAGACAATTTTTCATATAAAATCCTAAAGAAACCCATTCAACCATTGATTCATACAAAAAATTATTCATATGAAACTCCACATAAACCTATACAACCATTGATTCAAACAAACAATTAATCATATAAAATTCCCAGAAACCCATTCAACTATTGATTCATACAAACCCTATAGTTCTCTATAATCGTCTTGCTCTTCTTTAGAAATCTATAAGACAAGGTATTTCTTTTTTCGTTCACCAAAAACAAGAGCCCCCTTGAGAAAAGACAAGCAACTCAAATGATTTGTATACACTTGATAGGACAAAAAATTATTTAGATGGTGTTTGGGGCTTTAATGTAAAAAAAACTTAATTCTAAAGAAACTGCAATGAAAATAAAGTAGTATTTATGACTGTTGTAGCTCACTTACCATTTGCATGGGCCTTTTTTGTAATTAACCTCCTTCCTGAAGGATGCTAATTAAATTCAAATAGACTAAATATGCCTCCCATGCAGCCCAGTTGTTCTTTAGGGGAACACTTCTTGAGATGGTTCTTTGTCATGACTACTGCAGATATATTAGCATCAATCCAAAAATTGTGCTCCCAATGCTCAAATAGCTACGATTCTACAATTCCAATACACTTACAAAAATAATCAAAGGAGATAACAAACCCAAATATTTTCACCTCAATATCTAACTCAAAATAGAAAATGTTCTATCATTAGAATATTCACCACAATAGCTATAGTACAACATATTCAAAAGAAAATGGAACCAGTAATTTTCAAGCCTCGTTATTACCTTGCCGATACAAGTATTTATAAGCAAACGAAGAAATTTGACTCTCCCCCAAAAAAACTTTGATAAACTCAAAATATCAGGTATCTACCCAGCTTGGAAAGCTGATTGATTGCTCTAAACTGCTCAAAGTAAAAATTTCTTCCAGATCCCAAGTATTTACCACCTACTATAGCCGAACTATCTCTAAATCTTAAAACTTACAAAAATCACTTCGTTAATCGACTCCATTGCAATAAGGAAACCACAGACATGCTATCCCCCTCATTTGATCCTCAACTCTGCGGAAAATTACAATCAAAATCTTGCCAATAAGAAGAAAAAAAAGGGGACCTTGGATTTCATTAACAAACAATGGAAAAATTAATTCTTTAAAAAGAAAAAACCTTAAATTAAGAGAATGAAACAAGAGCCTTGTCAATTTTCTGGAAAAGAAAAATACTTTCAATGTGAAAATAATGAATTTCAACTAAATCGAACTAACATGATAGCGGATTTTAGCGTTCCTTCAAGCTTTGACAAAAATTTCATCTCTATACAAATTTTGACACATTTTTAGCCTCACTCACCCCATTACTAATAAGATCAATTAGTTTTATCATCACTAAATTGTCCTAGTCATTATATTTATGTTCCCCTATACAAAAAGTTGCGCTTTACATTGTTTTAATGAGCGACAGAGCTCCGCATTCATTTTCCATTCGTCCACTTTAAAAGTTAAAGTTGCATAACTATGCTTTTTGTAAGACTTTTTGATTTTTCCCTTATATGTATGTTGCAAGTCATTTCAACGCCAATTTAAATGCAAAGAATAAAAATGTACTCAGGTTTTGCAATCCATAATGTGAGTGTAAGAAGCCTCTCGGCTTAATAAATTTTAAATAAATAAAAATAACTCTAAAACAACATGTCTTGAGCATATTTTTAGATGGATGTATTTAAGATATCTATATTAGCTAATTTTCTTCTAGTTTTAAGTAGTGATGTTTTAAATTGTGACATGACTAGAATGGTAGCAAGGAGTGGATTGTAATATGTGAGTGTATTAACAAAATTTAGTAACTTGAATTTGATACTTATTTACAAGTCAATTTAATAATTTTTGCTGGTAAACATATTATCAAATAAAAATAATTTTATTTTATTTTATTAAATAAAATCAATAGCTAAGTGAAACAAAATGTAACTCTTCAAAACAAATAATATTATAAATAAAATAGTTGTGTGCGAACCCTTTTCCTAGTACCTGCAAAACAACATAAATAAACGAGTTAGACAAGGATTTGCAAGCTAAAACAAGAATTCCCCATGAAATCCATTTGCAAACTCAAAATAGGAAAGAAAATAACAAGAACACAATGGAATGATAAAAACTAGATTAAATCCTAATTTAAATAGCAAACACTTAATCCCATGGGGGAATTGGTGCCAATTTGATATGAAAATTGGCCCTTTCCCAATTCCTATGATGCAAGATTCGAATGTTGAAGATGATGTTGATCCACTTTGATGAAAAGATGAGAACTCCAAGCCAAATCTGCAAAAAGCCTAGCTAAGAATTCAAATGATGAATGGAAATGGCTAAGTATTTTAGCATGGTAACTTTGCTTGGATTGTGGATAATAAAATGAGGAGAGGAGCTCTTCATTTATAGGATTTCAAGATGGATGAATGCCCAAATTTGAGCAATGTGGGACTAAAATTCATCCAATGATATGGTGCCACTTGTCAAGCTATGAATGGATGATGGTTGTGCAAGGTTTGGAATTTGTGCCAATAAATGTCAATATTTGAAATTCAAATTTGTTGAAATGACATGTAAGAGGGAAGGGAAAATACAATAAATGCCACTTGGCTCAAGGCAAAGGACATGCAAGAGGTTTTAAATGCCTTGTTGGATGTACATGTTGACTTGGAATTTTTGAATTCAAATTGAGAGAATATTCCAAAAGAGATGTCATGTGAGGAAAATAGGGATTTAATTAATAAATTAAATCTATTTTCATGTGCAACTTGCATTATTTAGATGATGTGACATGAGATTAGATTAAATTAATCAAGGGTTAATTAATTCAATAGGAGATTAGATGATGTGACTTATTTGACTTAGATTTATGGATTTATTTAAATCAGATAAGAGAGGAATATGATAAAAGGATAATTAAATAAAGATTTTGATTTATTTAATTAAAAGGGATGTTGTTAGATTAAATCAAATAAGGTTTTAATTTATTTAATTTAATGGATAGACTTTAGAGATTTAATCAGATAAATTGATTATTTAATTAAATAGGGCTAATTAGATCAGATGGATTGATTTAATTAATAAGAGAAATGACTTGATTCAGATAAAGTGATTTATTTAACCAAGAGAGGATACTAATGAATTTAATCAGATAGGGGAATTTGATTAAACGATTAGATTGAGGAATGATTTAGGAAGAAATGATGTTAGTAAGTCAGGATCAGGGGCATGATGTCAATCAGTATATTTTCGATGTCTACATTTTACCCCTCTTTGAAGCAATGCACTTGTTGCGTTGGTTCAAAGAATACACGATCTCGATCAAAATTAAAAAAAATCAATATTTAAAAAATTGCCCCACTGCTGGATGGCGAGAGAAAACATGCCATTATAATGCCTCCTCGAGAGATCAGACGAAAATTTCATTTTTTTGGGTGATCTCGTGGAAAAAGTGACAAAGTGCCCGACAGGTCTAGAAGGGGTCTGGGAGACTAAAAACGTGTCTAAACACAATAAAATGATGAAAAACAAGCTTCGAACGGACGAAAACAGGTTCGGGGGTCCAAAACCCTAGCAGGACAGCCCTAGAGGGTCAAAAACCCTAATTTTTAGGCTTAAAAGGGGCCTGAGGGGTCACTTTCAAGTCATTTTCACACACCTCCGCCAACAAACCTTGAGATTCGAGCTCTGACCTCCTAACGATATGGCGTAACGACAGCTTCCTCTGCATATTTCGGACTGAGTTCAGACCTATCAACGGCCACCTGGCATCGGTGCCCCAGTATGTGGCCCTAACTGACGCTTCATTTTTTCGTTTTGACGCATTTATTACATGTCTAAGGATGAGCTCGCCTCCAGTGGCGCTATTATGGCACCGCTCGGTGTTTAAAGTGTGTCACTAATTTCCTCTTTGCACCGCAGCGGCACTGTTTAGTGCCGTAGCGGTGCAATTTGGAATTTAAAAACTCCACTGTTGGGCTCGGGTTCGGCTCAGACTCGGTGGGCTAGTTTAGAAAGGTATGCCACGGCGGTGCCCTTTTCATGAAAACTGCGATGCTGGGGGCTAAAGTGCGCAGTGGCGGCGCTATTTGGCTAAATTTTGGATCCAGTGTCGGAGTTTGAGAAAACTCAAACTGCGACGCCTTCATAAACTGTGCCGCTGGGAACGAGTTTGAGGCATTATGCTAGGATTTTTTCCAAAGTTTTTAACATGCTGACTTTGCGTAATGCAGGACGGGCCTAGGGAGCTTTATTCCTGGGAGCACCGGTCATGGGATTTGGTGAGTGTCCTACGAGACTTTAGCGACAGAGACCAAGATCGGCTGGGAGCTGCAGGACTATGGCATATTGCATACACGGCACCCGTGCGCACACACCTCAGGATGTTGTCAGTGCTGGCGGAGCGGTGGCACAACGAGACGTCGTTGTTTCATCTTCCCACTGGTGAGGCGACCGTCATATTGGAGGACGTCTGGCGGATACTACGATTGCCGATTCATGACCGCTGGGTGATCTACGATATGGAGGAGGGTCGCGAGTACTGTACCTGAGTCCTTGCCACTCGAGATATCATTTACTGTGAGGGTCAGATCGAGTTGGAGAGGTATAGAGTTATAGCACCTCCCTTTTGCTGGGTGATTGCGGTGATCATTTCAGGTTTGGTTGCCCCAGACAGACAAGGGCGGTATTTCAGTCTTGGATGGGGATACTGTTGGGAGAGGATGGTCCAGGATAGGCTAGTTTGGTTCGCGTGGGGGCTCATCCTTTTGGCTTCACTTTACAGGGATCTCCACAAGTATGCCTACATGGATGGCAGAGCGCTGAGAGTTGGGGTGACACTTCTGCATGTTTAGGCGTGGAAACACATTTTTGTGCTATGTCCATGGGTTGTTCTGGTTCCGATGGGGGTAGAGGATGCCTTGGTGACATGATACAAAGGTGGTGTGTCCACACACATTGGAAAGCACGGGATCCCCTACTAAAGGTGGGTCATAGATGAGATGCTTGTGTTCACTTGGAGACCATACCTTGGTCAACCCGGATGGGCTGATGATGCAAACCAACTCTTTTCTTGCCATCAGGATCGATACATGCAGGGGCGGGAGCATACGATGATAGAGAGATACCTGCCCAGGCATGTACAACGTCAGTTTGTAGAGCCGCAGGATCGGCCAGATGACGGCTATGTGGCTGTCTTTGCACGCAACATGACATAAGTGTCATGGGGGCCTGATATTCCTACCGCGGAGGCAGTTGACAGCTTTCGACACTTGGTGGTCCGACCTTGGGCTTATGATCATGGTTTGGCAGATCCAGGCACCACACAGGCCTACAGAGACTGGTTCAGACCTCCTCTTCGGTTGACTGTTCCAGGTGAGGATCTAGAGACATACAGGGTCAGAGGCAGGGGTAGAGGACGAGGACGAGGGCAAGGACCGAGGATCAAGATCTGATAGGATCCACTAGGGGTGCCCTCAGTTCTGCTAGGTCAAGGAGATTTCCCCATGCAAGACCAACAGTAGGATCCGCCAGTCCCACCACCACGAGTCAAGGGTGAGGATCAGGTTCATGTGCAGCTACGGGCATAGCCAGCAGAGCAGGCAGATGAGCAGGATGCCTTGACTTTGCAGTTACAGGCACAAGTACAGGCAGTGACGGCCGAGAGAGACCAGACATGGGCTGAGAGGGAGCAGTTGAGAGCAGAGGGATTAGACTATGCAGCAGAGATAGGCTGCAAAGCTACAGCCAGCCACAGAGCTAGGTCGTAGGCAGCAAATTGAGAGTATGACAGCCTCCTCATCCCAAGGTACTGTGCCGATCCGATCCTATAGAGATGTTATCCAAGAGATAGAGTATTACCGCCAGGCCTACCATGACCATGTACCTAGAACAGATTGGGTCCCAGAGTACTCAGAGTGGGCCAGTCAGAGACCACTAAAGGGTCACAGTGACAGGGGTGAGGGCAGCATCCATGGAGATCAACCATGATCCAAATTTTATGATGTACCCTTTGTGCTTTATGGGCTCATTTTTGATAGCCCGATGGGCATTTTGTACCGATTGACATATATGTACAGTGATCTGATTATTATTTGTACTATGACAGTTGATGATATGATATATATATGAGCTAATTTTGATGAGATGTACCGTGTACTTTTATTTATGCATGGATGACTTATTTCTATATATGCTTCGCAGTTATGTTTTATGGATGCATTTATTTCTAATGATGTTTATGCAATGATGTTATCTATATGATGATTTATTTCATGTCACTGTGATATGTGAAATGATATGATCTATGGTATATGCAATGATATGTGGGAAAATGTTTATATATGAAATGATTTATGGATGAATGTGATATGATGCGATGGTCGTGATATGATGCTAATGAAATGATGGTATGAGATGCTTAGAATAACAAATGTTATTATCCTAAATGATGATGTATGTGATGCAATGATATGATGATATCTATGCCTAATGAATTAAATGCTTATGTTCCTATTGTTTATGATTAGGATAATTATGAAATGTTTTCGTTCATACTATGTGATGATTTATGTAATGGTAATATGAAATGGTTATGAAATGCAAATGAATTCCTTATGCAATGATCAATGTAATGACATGAAATGTAATGTAATGGGTGGAATGCGATGTCATAAATGCACCTATTTAAAATGCAATGTGTATGTTTCCTATATGATATGTTATGCAATATGCTAATGATTTGTGGATGCAGGATCGATGACGATGATGGTGATGGTGATCAACTGTCATAGTACTTTGTTAGTGTGGTTAGTGAGAAAAGAAGAAGTCATTTCAACAAGACGCATGATGACACAAATGCAGATGATGATGATGATGATTACTTGCCGAGGAATTGGGATTTTCAAAGGACCAAATTTTATTATGTTTGATAACACACGTGGTACGATGCATCAAGGTATAGCAAACCAGGATGGCGTGGTACCTAGTGTGATGGACTTTGACTCAACAATCAGATAGGAGTATTCTTGTTCACACCTGGCATACGAAAACCCTGCTAGGATGCACTTCAAAAGTTTCAGACACCTTGGACCAAAACACGAAAAGGTAAACCTATCCCTGTAATAGTCAACAAGTTGCCCCAAACCTCTTCCATACATACCTGACAAAGCAAGTATTCGCCGAGGTTATATTACAAGAACGTCCAACAAGCATAGCAGACAAAAGATAATGATCATTGCCCCATTCCTATTTCTCTAAATCCATTGTTTTGGGATATCATCGAGACTTCCTTGGAATGAGCGCAAAATAAGATAAGTCAAAAGGCAAAGACCAAGTAAACAAACAAACTGATGCTCTTCAATACCGCTAACGAAAAGAGGATGTGTTTTCTAAGGATGGCGACATGTCATTTTGTTTATAAGGGATGATTGATATGGGACCAATTCAGATGAGGTGTTACCAATACAAAGAGATAACCAGCTTGCTTACATACTGACTTAGACTTTAGACTTGACGTTTGGAGTTCTACTTTTAGATTGCTAGGCTTGTTTCCGATTGTTTCGCCAAAGGTTGATGATGATTATCAGTTTATTATGGATGGTGCTTATTGTGGGTGCAAGCGAGATGAGGCGGATGGATTTTTTCAAATATTTGGATGTTTTTGATGTTTTGCAATGTTTTGAGGCTGTTTTTGGTGTTTTCGAGATTTTGCAAATGTTTTGATTTTTGATTTTTTGATGTTTTTGGGATTTTATGAGATTTTGACCAAGAGACTACCTGAAGACCTATCCCAGGGGCCTCGAGGGCTGATCGACAGATTAGCCTTGCCTACGTTATATATGCAGAGACCATGTAGTTCGACTGACGACTCGACCGATTTACAGATGATGATATACATGATGAAATGTCAGCTTATTATGATAGACTCCTATAGGACTGACCTAAATGTCTCGGGGGATGATCAAAGATCAACCTTGCCTATGTTCAAGCTCAGAGATGATGTAGTTCGACAAGACGACCTTGTTTTTGGTTTTTTGAATGACATTTTGACATGTTTTTGGATTTTGATATGTTTTGAATGTTTTTGGATTTTCTGATGTTTTGATGTTTTTGGATTTTTTCTGATGTTTAGGACTTTAAAACCATACACGAATCCGATCCGATGAGAATGTGCCCCCAGCGTGATGTAATAGACTACTTTGATAAAGGTAGGACAAATTGACCTTGAGGATGGGCCGAGTAGTACTAGGAGGGATCATGATACAAACATAGGACCAAGCTATGGTGTAGATGCGAGTGGATGAGTGATGGATGGAGATATGGATGCGATGGATGTATATCAAGCCATAAAGATCCTGGTGGATGCAAAGTGCTTATTTACACAAGGCGCCTGTTTGTCAGGTTTTCACCGAGGTACTTGCCCAAAGTGCCACTGAAGTGGTTTTCACTAGAGGATGATTTTTTTCTCTTTACTATTTTTGATCATTTTACATTTGGATTTTTGCTTTTTGAATTTTTTTTGTTGTTACCAAGATGCCTGTTTGCCAGGTTTTCGTTGAAGTAACCATTTTTTTAGGACTTTTTTTTGATTTTTGATTTTATTTTTGGTTTTATACCCTAGAAGATTTAGGCATAAATTTTTTTGAGATGGGAGCTATTCATGGGCTCCTGTAGAGGTTCCCCTTCGGGTGTTGATAGCTGATATGCCCCTGATTTATAACTTGCTGTTATGACAAAAGGTCCTAGCCAATTAGGTTCGAAGTTGCCATTGCTGCTGGGTTTTGAGACATTCTTCTAATTTTCTTTCAAGACCAATTCTCCAATTTGGAAAGTCCTGCTTCTGATTTTCTTGTTGTAGCTTCGTTTAAGTCTATTCTGATAGACTTGCAAGTGATTCAGAGCATCGATCCTTCTCTCATCTAGTAACTCCAGCTCATTTAGTCTTGATACCCGATATTCCTCATCCGTGATGAGGTTTTGCAATGATATTCTGAGGGATGGGAGCTCGATCTCAATGGGGAGTATGACTTCTGATCTGTAGACCAAGGAGAATGGGGTGGCGCCAGTGGGTGTGCAGATGCTGGTTTGATAAGCCCAAAGGGCAAGATTAAGCTGCAGATGCCAGTCACGACCTGCATCATTGACTATTTTCTTGAGGATTTTGAGGATGGTTTTATTCGTGGCTTTTGCTTGGCCATTTCCCTGGGGATAATACAGGGTGGAGAAGCAATGCTGGATTTTGAATTTCTCGCACAAGTCGCGAACCTCTTAGTTGTTGAATGGTGTCCCATTATATGAGATAATGGCTTGTGGAACACTGTAACGATAGATGAGATAATTCAGGATAAATTTTGAGATTTGCTTCCCAGTGATATATGTCATGGGTATGGCTTCCACCCACTTTGTGAAGTACTCAGTTGCAGTGATGATGAACTTGTGGCCATTGGATGAGGTGGGTGTGATTTTGCCAATGAGATCAAGTCTCCACTGCGAGAAGGGCCATGGTGTGACAATCGGATAAAGCTCTTGAGCTAGAGCATGGATGAGGTCCCCATGCTACTAACATTGTAAACACCTTTTAGCATGATCATGCACTTCTCTTTCCATTGTGGGCCAATAATACCCCATCTTCAACAGTTTCTTGGCGATGGTCATTCCGCTCGAGTATGAGCCACAAATACTGTTATAAACCTCGGTTAGAGTGGTTAATGCCTCCTCAACATTTAGACAACTTAGCAAGGTACCTTCTATGCTTTTATGGTATAAGGTATCACCTAAGATGACAAATCTGGATGCCTTTTTGATAAAGGTTCATTTAAGGTTTGGTGGGAGGTCAGCGGGTATGACTCCTATGCAAAGATATGTGTAGATGTCATGGTACGAAGGATCATCGGGACCAACGATTTTGCACACAAATTCTGATTCTGGTACCTCGAATGCGGGAACGAGAAGCTACTCAATCAAGAATTCGTATCTTGGGACATTGTTAGGGATATTCAACAAGGATCCAATGGTTGCCATCGCATCTGCTGCTCTGTTGTTGGTTCTTGAAATCTTCTCAAATGTTATGTCAATGAAGGATTCCTTTAGAGTCTCCACCAATTTCTTGTATGGAGTGAGCTTATCATCCTTAGTTTGATATTCATTATTGACTTGGTTTATGATCAACTGTGAGTCTCCGTAGACCTTGAGAGCTATGATATTCCATTGCACTGCTATCCTGAGCCCTATAGTCAAAGCCTCGTATTCTGCTATGTTATTTGTGCAAGGAAATGCTAGTTTGTATGACCTTGGTATGCAGTCCCCCTGTGGGGTGATGAAGAAGACACCAGCTCCTGATCCATGTTGTGTATATGAGCCGTCGAAGTATAGTTTCCAGTGATCCGCTACGTTGAGGTTAAAAATAGACTCATCTGGAAACTCTGAGACAAGGGGATTCTCAGAATACATAGGTGCTTCTGCTAGTTGATTTGCAATAACTTGACCCTTAATGGCTTTTCTCTCTACATACTCGATGTCATACTCGGACAGTATCATTACCCATTTTGCCATTTTGCCTATGAGCATTGCCTTTGATAAGAGATACTTGAGGGGATGAATTTTGGCAATGAGCTTTATCTTGTGTGCCAACATGTGATGTTTGAATTTTTGGGATGCAAATACTACTGCGAGGCAAGCTTTCTCGATGAATGAGTAATTTAGCTCGTGACTGACCATTGTTCTACTGATATAGTATATAGCCCTCTCTATTCCGTTTTCATCATGCTGAGCTAGGAGAGCTCCAAGGGCTGTTGTTGTTGCTGACACATATAAGATTAATGGCTTTCTTGGGATAGGTGGCATTAACACTGGTGGTGTCAGTAGATATTCCTTGATCTTGTTGAATGCCTCTTCACATTTTGTATCCCATTTATACACTACCCTTTTATGGAGTAGGTGAGAATATGGATTTTGCTTGTCTACCAGTTGTGCTATGAACCGTCAGATGGATTGAAGTCGACCTTGGAGGCCTCTCAGTTGTTTTAATGTCTTTGGTGCTTCCATCTTGAGGATTGCTTTCACCTTCGCCGGATCCACCTCGATACCCCTCATGGAGACTATGTATCCTAGCAATTTACCTGATTGTACGCCAAAGATGCACTTCTTGGGATTTAGTCTGACTTTGTATTCCTCCAGTCTGTCAAAGATAGCACTTAGGGTTGCTATATGATCTTGTCTTTTTCTTGACTTGGCTAGGATGTTGTCGACATAGTCTTCGACTGTTTTGTGAATCATGTCGTGGAATATCAGTGTCATGGCCCTTTGATAGGTTGCTCCTGCATTCTTTAGGCCGAATGGCATCATGTTCCAACAGTAGGTCCCCCATGGACAAGTGAAGGCAGTCTTATGTTGATCTTCCTTTGCTATCATGATCTGGTTGTATCCTGAAAATTCGTCCATTAGTGATAGCATCTCATGTCCTATTGTCATGTCTACTATCATAAGTCGATGTTGGGAAGCTGAAATCATCCTTGGGACATG